>CAUYLG010078627.1:0-31550 GCA_963573385.1 Cacajao melanocephalus | reverse complement strand
GCTCTTTTTTTTTCTGTTTCTTTTTTTTTTGAGACATAGTCTAACTCTGTTGACCAGGCTGATGTGCAGTGGTACAATCTCTGCTCACTGCAGCCTCTGCCTCCCAGGTTCAAGCGATTCTCCTGCCTCAGCCTCCCAAGTAGCTGGGATTACAGGTGTGTGCCACCACACCTGGCTAAGTTTTGTAGTTTTAGTAGAGACGGTGTTTCCACCTTGTTGGCCAGGCTGGCTTCGAATTCCTGATACGCCTGCCTCAGCCTCCCAAAGTGCTGGGATTATAGGTGTGAGCCATTGTGCCTGGCCCAATTTGCTTTTTAGCTTACACAATTTCTCCTATTGAAACCTGCTGGCAGATCTGTGCTTTTCTTGGTTTCCAGCATTTTTATTTTCTTATTTCTTCTGTCATATTGTAGGGATTTTTTTTGGAGGAATGTAGGGCAAATGCATAGTTTTAGTTAACCTTTTGAAATTGGAAGTCAGTTCTTTTCTGTGTAGTTTTCTTTTATTATGATCCTGTTTAATTGCTGGTTGCACAGTAGTTGGATAGTAACTTCACAACTGAAGTAGTCATAGTCAGATAGGCGTGACTTTATTTTTTTAAATGAAACCAGATGTCTCAGTGGAATATACTCATTCAGAAGAAATGTTGATATGTTGTCACTAAACATTCAAATAGTACTTTTCAAACTTAAAAGACATAATCATAACATTAAGAACTGTAAAGGGCTTTACAGATCATTAGACCAACTGCCTTATTTTATGGATGAGGAATTTGAGTCCCAGAGAGATTCAGTGATTTATCTCAGGTGGCAAAGTCAGTGATCAAGACAGCCCAAGTCTCTTTACTTCCATTCGGCTATGCTATTTGCTGTCATACACGTTCATGCTGTTCTCCTTACCTGTGTGATAAAGGAGGTTTTTCTGTTAATACAAAATTTTTTTTTAAATTTAAAGATGTTACCTGTGACTTGGAATTGTTTGTAAAATTTGGTCTTAGATACTTTAATAATACATTGATATAGATTTGCTTTTTCTCACATGGGTATTAATTATTGTGATACAGATATGAATTTTTAAAGTATGGGCTGTCAGAGTGTACACTAGCACAAATGAAAACCGTAATGTTTATTTCCCCTATATTTCCCCTTTTCTGCTTATGGGCTTTATATGATTTATGGACTCTTTGGATTTCTTATTAATATTTTAAAGAAGTTTAAGGAATATAAATATGAATATATATAGACTTGAAAAATGATTTCTGTAATACATAAGATATCTTAGACCTAAGATTTTTACTTTTTTAGTTTAATGTAACATGCTCCTAGATCAACACCTATATTTAGAAGGGCTAATATATATATATATATATATATATATATATATATATATATAAGTGCTTTGCTTACCATTTCTTCAGCAATCATTAGGGGATATATTTATCAAACTTTCATTGCTTTGCTAATTCAACAGAGTTTTTAAAGTGTAGGATTTTGATTATTGCTATCACATGTTTGGTAATCATGTCTTTAGTTCTTTAAAAGTGTTTTAAAAATACAAAAAACAAAATCAAAAACAAAAAAATTAGCTGAGTGTAGTGACATGGGCCTGTAATCGCAGCTATCTGGCAGGCTGAGCTGGAAGGATCCCTTGGGCCCAGGAGGCAGAAGTTGCAGTGAGTGGTGGTTGCACCATCTTGGACGACAGAGGGAGACCCCATTTCAAAACAAAACAAAACAAAATAAAAATGTTGAGGGTTTGGTGTGCATAGCACTAAGGGACTTTGGTTGGTTCTTCTTCCACAGCCCACCAGGAAACTTAAGAAGGAGACAAATTGGAATGTAGTTAATATAGAATTAAATTCTAAAAAGATTTGTTTATCTTCAGGTTTTAACTAGATTGTTTTGTAACTAAAGAAGAAGCTCTGTCTCTAATACGAATTCAAAGAATTTAATTTATTCCAGTCAGCCATAATGGCAGGTGAAGAAATTAATGAAGACTATCCAGTAGAAATTCACGAGTATTTGTCAGCGTTTGAGAATTCCATTGGTGCTGTGGATGAGATGCTGAAGACCATGATGTCTGTTTCTAGAAATGAGTTGTTGCAGAAGGTATTTTAAAAATGTAATTTCCTAAAAATGAATTTCATAAAACAAAATGCTATTTTGTGAAACGTGGAAGTAACACCTTAATGACATATACTCCTTTTCCCTTTTATCTCAATTTTATTAGTGTTTGGGTATTTTTAGGGGTGAAAAAAACAAAACTCCAGACTTAAGAAATGTTTCCTATGTTTTTAACTTGGTTTTGGAAAAAAAGGAGCACTCCCAGTATTCTTTTTGACAGACTCTATCTTTGACCTTTTAAGCATTACAATGATGTTATCAGGGTTTCTGGAAACCGTGTAGGACAAAAACAGTAAATTGACTTTGACAGTGTAAAACAAATCTCATTATGTTTCTTCTGTCTTTGGTATTGCCTAAGCATTTTAGCCTGCTTCTTATAGATAAATGTATCATGTACAGTGTTTATACTGATAAATTACTTTTGACATACAAAGCCCAGATCATAACTCCTGAAATTAAAATAATTCAAAAGAATTTTTCTTGGGTTATACACTTTTGTTGTCTAACTAAAGATGATACCCTCAAGAGAAAATTTGTGGACAAAAGTCACTCATTAACAGAACAACTTCTTTTTATAAATTATTTTCAGATCATTTGGTTATTGGATTATATGAAGTGAAAAAAAATTTTTGTTACATTGTACTTGGTAAAAGTTTAAAATGTTATCAGATGGTGTTCAAAGTTCATGATTTTTTTTTTTCTGTCTCTCTTTCTTTTTTAACAGTTGGACCCACTTGAACAAGCAAAAGTGGATTTGGTTTCTGCATACACGTTAAATTCAATGTTTTGGGGTATGTGTGTTACTTTGGAATTAATTAGAAAGCAAATTACTTATTGTATGAAAGGTGATTTATTTTTAAAAATGCTAACAGTTTATATGCAATTATACTTCATAACATTTTTAATAGATATTTATTTTTAAATCTGGATGCCAATGAGCCACACATAGATTTAGTATTACATGGAGATTGAATCATTTAAAGTGTAATTGTTTGTAGGACTTTCCTTATTTGTGAATAACTAGTTTATTTAATTGGAATGTTTTAAATTAATACGTACACCATTTTATTCCATGAAATCTTTCTCTTGTAGTTTATTTGGCAACTCAAGGAGTTAATCCTAAGGAACATCCAGTAAAGCAGGAATTGGTAAGATTTTAATTTCTTTTTATTTTATGTGTTTATTGTATTCCTGAAGTTTGTCACACTACCTTTGTCACACGAATAGGGAGAATAGCATTTGAGTTGAAATTATGAAAGTGAGCCAGACCTTATCATCTTTGTTTTTTTTTCTCTTGCCTTTTTCAGATAATTGGTATTCCATACATTATATAAATCTCTGAATGGGAAAATGTTATGATTCTAGTAATTATTTATAACTTACATATTATTCTTCCTATAAATTCTTGAAATCCTGTTTATCTCTAGAAATACCTTTTTTAAAAAAAAAAAAACTTCTATACAGTTTTTAAAAGTATATTCTAGTTGATTTACTAGCAAAGACGGGAAAGTTTCTCCCCCCACCTTTTCAATTCCTCCATTAATTCATTTTCTCAGCAGTAAAGAATCCAGTTCAGCAACAAAGCTAAAAGCTTTTTTGGCACCAGTTGTATGTGTACTGTCCAGTAATTCTGCATTAGTGACATATTTACAACCTGTAATAAATCTTCTAGGTTTGTCTTTGTATTCCATTTAGATATATAAGTACAGTATATAAGGCCTGGTATCTTGGAGTTTTTGCTGACTTCAAAAATTAAATCATTCAATTTGAAGGGAAAAATTAGAAATCAAACTTAGGGTTACCTTCTCGACTTGGCTTTATGAATAAGAATATTAATAAATTGATTCTTTGTGTTTATAAAATAGAAGGCAAATATAGATATGAAATACACTTGACATTGTATTCTTGTTCTCAAGTCTTAGGGCAGTCGATATATATGTTATTTACAACTTAGTAAAGCACTTGGTCATTTATTTTTTAAAAATGGGTAAGCCAGATCTGTTGTCTTCATTTTTTAAACATGTAGTCTAAGGCATTTCCTTCTTTTTAAGTTCTTGGTTGGGGGAGGGGGAGTAAATTTATTTTTAAATAAAACAATTGTGAAGGATATTTAAAGCAAAAGTATAAAGCAGTATGATATGCAGATCTTGGTTTGACCAATGATATGGCTTTAAACCTTAAAAATGATGAGTTGTATCGTCTGTTTTTAGCTTCCAAATTTCGACTTCAGATACAATTTGTCTTTTTTCCATTAACATTAAGTTATTTGGAGTACTTGATACTGTTTTGGTGAAAGGACAAAGTCATTTGTTTTCTTTCTACCTCAGAAACCACTTTATGAAGTAGTACATTAATATTCTAGATAAAGATTGGTAAATAAAAAGCATGCATAAACCTGTTACCCTTTTCTGACCTTGTGTAGATGTTACTGATTGATCACAGGGTTAGTGTGTGATAGGAAACCTGTTTGCCGTATATATCACAAATGGGAAAAGTCAGTTTACAAATATTTGAGTGCTTACTGGGAACTAGGCATTATTTCCAAGTGAGATGATTCCTCTGTGAATAAAGCTGATCCCTGCCCTTGTGGCAGACATCAGAATGTATCAAATGGAGGGAGACAAACAATAAACATAATAAAGTGAACAAATAAGAGATATATATGAATATGTAGCATGTTGGAAAGTTATGGGAACAAAGAAAAAGAGTAGGGTAAGGGGGATTGGAGTGCTTGGGTAGGACTGCAGTGTTTTTTTTTTTAATTTTTTTTTTCTTTTTTGAGAGAGGAGAGATGAGAAGGAATGCAGTTTTAAATGCTGAAGTCAGGGCCTCATTGACAAGGTTAACATTTGAGTAGACTAGAAGGAAGAGAGGGAGTGGCAGTATGGGTAACTGAGGAAATATCGTTCTAGGCAGAGCAATAAGGAAGGCAAAGACTGCAAGGCAGGGTTGGTGTGTGTGTGCTGCAGCTAGTATCCACCATTGTAAGCACTGTGCTTTTACTCAGACAGAAATGGGGCACCACTAGAGACTGTGGTGGTGCAGCGTTGCCAGTTTTTCACAATGAAAATATTACAAGAATGTGCATTTTTCTGTGTATCCATTTTCTGTGTAAAGCTTATTTTTAAACAATGATCAGTCTTTTACTCTGCTATTTTATGGCTCTTATCAACTCTCCTTCTCCATTTGAAGTATAATAAGATAGCCATTTATGCTGATTCATGGTCTCAGAAGATTCAGGGTGGTATGGCAACATATTATGTTTCTCACCTTGTAAAGTCTGATTAGAACTGTATTTTTAAAGAAAATTTCATGTACTTACCAATCAAACGTATAAAACTGAATAATTTCTATTTTCATTCTTCCTATTTTAATTGTTACACTAGATAGTAATATGAAAAACCATGTATTTCCTGTTTAGAAAAATTTCAGGATAATTTAGTTTGTATTTTGCAATTATATGAGAGCTAAGGTTTTTTACTTTAGATACAAAACAGTTAATATGTAGATTTATGTTAATGGTGATTGCAAAATGTATAACCACCTAGAAAGTTTCAATTCAATGTTTGTTTCTGGAGTGATGTAAGTATGATTCTTCCTCTTTGGAAACAGAATTCTGAAATGACTTTTTAACATCTGTCTTTCCCCACCCTCCAACTATGGACTTCAGGCAAGCAGGGAGCATGTTTATCCCATTCATTTGCACTTCCTAGCACCATGCACTCAATAGGCAATATGCTGAATTTAACTGAGGTACAGTATAATACAACTTAGTGGTGGTGAACAGCTTAATAAGTCTGTTGCCTTTCGTTCTTTTTTATCTTTAAGGAAAGAATCAGAGTATATATGAACAGAGTCAAGGAAATAACAGACAAGAAAAAGGCTGGCAAGCTGGACAGAGGTGCAGCTTCAAGATTTGTAAAAAATGCTCTCTGGGAACCAAAACCGAAAAATGCATCAAAAGTTGCCAGTAAAGGAAAAAGTAAAAGTTAACTTTTTGATTTTGATGTATGCATGTTCAAAAAGTACATCATTTTTTTCCACAAAATAATTCTGTGGCAGTGCAAGGTTTAAATGTGTTTCTTATTGAATTAATATATATATTTACAGTAAATGTGTAAAGCTGAATACTTTCCTCTCCAAAGATTGTTATCTTTCTTGATTTGCACTATGAGGATTTAAACATTGTGATATATTTTATATTTATAATTTACCATCTCTTTTGATGAGACTCTTATTTCTTTATGTAGGTCAATCTTGCAAGTACCATTTTATAAGCAACTGTGAAATTTAAGTAAAATGTTCTTTGTAAACATTTGTACTATTTTAAATGAATAATGACCTTATAAAGTATGCTTTCTGTAGACTGAAATTATAGGTATATCTGTTTTCACTATATGACATTAAGAAAGCATGAAATGACCTAAATGTTCCTTTTTTTTTTCTGTGTAGTTACTTTATCATGTTTTCATGATTTTAGGAATTACTGCTTTGTTGATATTCAGAGTGTGAAACTAAAACTTTATAGTTGTACTTTAATTCTTGGCGTGTTGCCTCTATGTCCCATTTAAAATAAAATACATTCTCATTAACTTTAGATGGGAAATAAGGTTGTATGTTGATGAATAAATTTTGGCATGATGACTATACTCTCTCAATAAAGGCTGAAAGTATTGTTTAACTGACCTGTGTATTTTTATCTTTTGAGTAAATTTGCCTTTCAAATTAGGAAGATAGGTTTTAGAAGGCATCACAAATAGAGAAATTTATGAGTTTTTGTTCCTGATGCATGGTGTCCATAGTTCTTTTCATCTCATTTTTTTTCATTTCATGTTTTTGAGGCTGTATCAAGTGCATACAAGTATTTTGGAACAACGTCTTATGTTACATAATGCCACTTAAGCAGAGGAGATGTCCAAAGGAGATTACATTGTGTTTATATTGTGATTGATTTTTCTGGAATATTAGTTACAGAGAATACTACATAGTAAACCTTTTTAAAAATGTCTAAGCCCATGAATTTTAATTACATGCCCTTAATGCTTTCAGTGTTTGAATCTGTATCATTATGTGTAGGAATGCCAAGTATAAGTACTTTAATTTTTGAAAAAGCAGTTGTTAAAATTTTCTGTGTGATTAATTCTCCATAAGTAACCTTGAATAAATGGATTTCTTGATTTATGATAGCAGATATTGGAAATGGTCTTAAAATATAATGGATTTTGTAAAGCATGTTGAACTCTTTCTATGACACATGAAAAGGAAGTCACTGATAGACGCAGAAAGTCTTTTCTGGCTCTGATGTCAGACAGTTTTTGAAGTGGAAGAACATTAACATTTTTACTTATTTCACTCCTTTTTTCACCTTCATCCCCAAATTTCTAGCTATTTTAAAAAATAACCTCTTCGTGAGATAAATGTGTTACTGTTAAGATCAAGTCTAGTGTACATGTCTTTGTGGTATTTGCAAATAAATGTATTTGAGTTTCTATATATTTTCTAATTTCATAAAAGAAAAATACCTCAAATGAAAAATGTTATATAATTGTAGAAAATTATTATTGGTTTTAGCTAAATTATTGGTTTATAAAAGTCCTACTCTACATTCTATTAAATTATATATTTTTTCTTTTCCAAGTGAGGATGCTTTAAGATAAATTATATATTCTTAAGTGAGTAATTCTTTCATTGTTTATAGTAGAAATAAAAGAAAGTTTGAGTATATTCCATTTTATTGTATAATTTTAAATACTTAGCACATAATAAGGAGCTGAATGGCTGTAGTGCTTTGGGTTGCTTATTTGCTTATTGTTTACTCTGCCAGATACAGTGCTAGGTGCGAGGCTCCAAAGATGATAACTACAGCCTTTATCCTATTTATGTAAGGTGTTAAGGAAAAAAATAGTCTTTTTATTCAATTCAGTTTCTCAGAGTTACTGGAAAATTTATGACAAATTGTGCTCATTAACCTTATTCAGAACCATAAAGGGTGATGTGTATGGTTGATCTGTTTGACTATGGTGCAGTTATTGTTAACATAGTTTGTTCCAAATGATGGTCTGCTCTTAGTTTAGATGTTAATTACATCTTTTATTAATCTCTTTGGGAATTAACAAGTTGGAGAAGTTTAATCTATAGATATTTTTAAGATTAGAATTATAGTCTATTAATCTTATACCAAATAATGAGATCATGTATTTTAATATTATTTTAAGTACATTTTTTTTTCTTGTTCATAGTTGTAAGGTGGGAATTCCTTTTAGTAAAACAGAATATGTTAAGTGAAAAATTGAAGCTTGAATTATGTTACATTCCTGGAATTAGGAGGTTATGTCAGGTTGATTAGTTTTTAAGATACCCTATAGATTAAAAAATTCTTCTGCTTAGTGATTAGAAATGGATTGGCATTATTTCTAAATAAGGTATTTAAAATTGACCAGAAGTGTAGGAAAGGCTTCAAAAATGGATAGTGTATTGAATGTAAGTACTTTTTTGTTAAGCAGGTCACTGGAGAAAAAGATACTTTAGGAATCACACAGTTTATCATACAGTTAAATTATAATTTTATTCAGTAAATTACCAGAAATTCTGGCTTTGCAAAGTGACATTAACTGAGAAAGATGTGAACAGTGACTCTGAGACTCATGTAACAGCTAAATTTGGTATATAAAGGGAAGGAAAAGCACTGACGTCTCATTTTCTCCTTTCATAGCATAGTTAGCAAACTTGCTCAGATAAATTCAGTGGCTCTTCCTGAATGATCTTGGTAACAACCTATTTTATATCAATGTGATGTGAACATAATTTACAAATATAAACATTTATCTTTCCCCATATTCTGATCTAAAACTCTCCAGTTTTGGAAATACAAGCCATATTTTGTTTATATAGTAGCATTTTATAGTTGTCATTAACAATTATGTTGGCAGAAAGTATACAGGATTTTATAATGGAATTCTATAGATTTGTTTCACTTGAATAATTTGCTATTATGTTATACCTGTTAGTGGGTTTTCAAGAAAATAGTTTGAATGTTTGGTTTGCAGATTCATTTTCCTATCAAGGTGGGCTTACAGCCATAGACAACTCTTTGGAATAGCCACCCTCTGACTTGATGTGCCTTTTTAAAGTGCTTATTTATGACATAACTTTTTATTATTCCCTCAAGAAGTCTGAGATTATGGCATAACTTTTAACACAACCGGAAGGATTAGTAAGGTGTTCTGAAAAGAGAGAGCTGTAGTGATAGCTATTGGCAATTGAGGTTTAATTTTTAACTTTATATCTCCCCACTCCCTGCCCAGCTAGAAACCTAAACCAACTAGCTCTGTGCTGGTCATCTGTTCTTAAAAGGTTGAAACGAGATGCTAGTTTTACTCCCCCTACCCTAAGCCTTGAAGTTTAGCAAATCTATCACAGCAGAATAACTGTATGCAAGATGTCAATTTTGTAAAGTGATATATTTCAGACAGTATACAAAATTTGATGGTGGGAAAAATAGGCTTTTATAAATGAAACATTTAAGAGTCTCTTTTTATTTGCTTTTCAGTTTAGTGTTGCCTTTAAGGTGTACCATTTCAGTTTGGCAGCTGCAATAAATGACTGAAGAAAATTGAAGATGATAATTCAGCATTTCAAGATGCTTCTGCTGAAATGAATGTAGACCTATCCAGAGCTTGAATTTCAAGTTTATAGTAACACAATATTTTAAAGCCAAGTACCCAGGCAATTCATAGTGATATGATTTGAATGAGATTATTAGGAGGAATAGGGAAGAATGCCTTCAATTTCTTGTTATGTAGGTATTATCTATTGAGATGCTATGTTGAAAAATGTTACTGTAAAAAGAATAGAAGCTTGTTATACCCAATTTGCTATAGAGTACAATTTGTCTTAGACCTTATTCGAAGAACTTTAGTTATTAAAATAACACAAGAATTATAACAAGGAGTCACCTCTGATTTAGCGCTAGAGCAGTGGGTTGCCTATAGACCATGTTCTAATGTGCGTCTGGTATTGTTTCATTTGGAGCCTTTAATCTCACTAATAATGCATTCCTTGGCTTAAATTTAAACAGAAATCATTTGCTACCCTAGTTTTGATACTTTATTATTTTTCCCTTAAGAAAGAGATAATTATTTAAAAGTTGCTGGATTTTGTGGGTTTTGACATTTGTCACTTTTAACACTTGTTTTTTTTACTATTTGTGAGTGACTTTTAGAGGTCCATGGAGTATACAGTATTTTGTAATTTTGCCAAGACGCAATCTTAATTCTTGCTAAATTCCATGCAGGAAGGCATTAGCTAATGATTTTGCTTGGCTAACCTCTTAATATCCACAGGTTTTTTCCACCACTTGCAGTCTCATTCATTTATTCACTCATTCATTCAACAAATATTTATTAAACTCCTCCTGTGTAGCAGGTTCTGCTTTAGGCACAGGAGATTTAGCAGTTATCCAAACATGGTTGTAGTGGTTGGAAGTTGTCGGACTTCATATCATGTGATAAATGGCTTCTATGGTTTGAATTGTTTCCCCTAAAATTCATACATGGACGTCCTAAGCCTCAATACATGTTAATGTATCCTTACTTAGAAATAGGGCCATAGTAGATATAATTAGTAAAGATGAGGTTATTAGGGTAGATCTTAATCCCCTATACCTTTATATAAACAGGAAATTTGGACACAAATAACATGCACACAGGGAGAACACCCTGTGAAGTTTAAGGCAGAGCTTGGGATTATGCTTCTGCAAGCCAAGGAGCACCAAAGATTGCCAGCAACCACCAGAAGCTAGATGAGAGACCTGGAGCAGATTCTTATAATCCTCAGAAGGAACCAACTTTCCTGATCCTGTGACTTTGGACTGCTAGCCTTCAGAACTGTGAGACAGCATATTTCTGTTGTGTAAGCCACCCAGTTATTGATACTTAAAGCCCTGTCAGGTTTCCATGGAGAGATTTTCACCAAGCCTGTTATGTGCCATGTGATCTTTTCCTAATGTAATACAGCAGGCAGGTTCAAAACATGAAAATTCTTAAAAAAGTCTGCCGGAGTTGTGTATAATTTGTCCTCCTGGATGAGCACACATCACTTAAATCTCATATTGGATTCACCCAGACAGAGATTTTAAAAAATGTGTATGTGTATATAAATTCTTAACTGTATAGTGTGGTATTCAGTTTTATTTTTTATTTTATTTTATTTTTTGAGACAGAGTCTCGCCCTGTCACCCAAGCTGGAGTGCAGCAGCCTGATCTCAGCTCACTCTAACCTCCGCTTCCCAGGTTCAAGCGATTCTCCTGCCTCAGCCTCCCGAGTAGCTGGGATTACAGGTGCCCACCATTGTGCCCAGCTAATTTTTGTATTTTTAGTAGAGATGGGGTTTCACCATGTTGGCCAGGCTGGTCTCGAACTCCTGTCCTCAAGTGATTCCCCCCCGACCCTTGGCCTCCCAAAGTGCTGGGATTAGAGGTGTGAACCATGGTGCCCCACCCAGTTTTCTTTCTTTAAAGTTGGGTATTAGAGAACTCAGAGGCTGGGCACGGATTGCTTGAGTTTAGGAGTTTGAGACCAGCCTGGGCAACATAGCGACTCTGCTAAAAAAAAAAAAAAAAAAAAAGGGCAGTGAGAACTTAGAAGTAGGTTCTTACCCTGAATGATTTAGGGTCAAAGTGGGTTCATACTCTTAATAGTTTGGGTCTAGTTTAAGTTTTTTAATAATGTAAATGTTGCTTTATTGGTTTTCAGCATTTAGAATCAACTGGTAGATAAAACAAGAATGTAAATGAAATCGACCTTGCCAGTACAAAAGTAAAGGTAGACTAGGCAGAAGTGAGTTAGAAATAGGGAATAGATTAGAGGGGCATCCTTATGTGGCGAGAAACACAGATGCTGTACAAAACGGATGGGTGGATACGGTTTTACGTTTATTTAAGTATCAAAGGTAATAGTGATTTATTCTTTTTAATTCTTCCATCAAAAATTGGAAGGAGTTGGGAGAAAGCGGTATGAATTAAATCCTAAGTTTTCAGGCTAGGGAGCTAGTAGATGATATTCAGTGATAGCGCAAATGTGGTGAGTGTTAGGAAGGTTATCACCAGAACAAAAGACAGAAATGGTTTATAAGTGAGAGTCCCTCACACCAGTAGAAGTGAAGTAAGAGCACAGGGTTTTGCTTTGTTTTGTTTCTGTTTGTTTTTGGTTTTGTCAGAAACATAATTTCTTTGGTAAAAATGTTGTACTGACCAGCAACAAAATTCGTTCAAAGAAGCATGGTTGTAGTGGTTGGGAGTTGTGTAGTATTGAATACGAGTATAGAATGTGAGTTATGTAGTTATTGAAATTTTAAGCCATAAAACATTTCAGTGATGGGAAAATAATATAAGAATAGTTAAATGTGGTAGCAAATATTTTATTATCATATGTATATTTATGCATATATATAGTCTGTAGGCATTTAATATTTTTCCTAAATTTAAATTTACTTTTTGACAAGTTGCATTCCAGATATAGTTAGAGAATAAGAACTCCTATTTGGATGTAGGTCTCTTTCAAATCTGCCTTCTATGGTATTTTAAAACTTCTCTTATTAAGGTAAGTGTAGACACCGCAGCAGTAGAATTAGCATATGTAAGTGATAGTGTGATCTTTGCTTGAATGTCTTAATAATGCTAAATCAAAAGGGATTTTTATTGTACCTAATTTTCATCAGAGGAGGCTAGTTTGTAGGAAATGTGTTTATAATCTGTTGTCCCACTGGAACCTAACTGGATTATAATGGAAATTGAATATTATTAAACATTATACATTGTCAGAGATGTAGCAAAATGTAACATCATTTTAGAATTTGTCCTAAGAACAACTGAAATTTGGATTTAAGGAGTTGGAATTGCTAGATTTTATCTATCACCTTTTTAAATTTGTAGACAACACTAATAAAGGCTAACCTAATAATTTCTTAATTATTGACACCACTTAAAATTTTATTTTAGCAAAAGTTGTTATTTGAAGTTTCCCAGCTACATGATGCTGTCTAAATACATAATAGAAATACCTGTAATTAAAATTTTGCTCTTTCAGCTAGGCATTTACAGTAACTTAATTAAAATATATACTTTGTTTTTTTGAGATGGGAATCTCACTCCGTTGCCCAGGCTAGAGTGCAGTGGCGCGATCTTGGCTCACTGCAACCTCCACCTCCCAGGTTCAAGTGATTCTCTTTCCTCAGCCTCCCAGGTAGCTGGGATTACAGGCACCCACCACTGAGCCTTGCTAATTTTTGTATTTTTAGTAGATACAGGGTTTCACCATGTTGGCCAGGCTGGTCTTGAACTCCTGATCTCAGGTAATCTGCCTGCCTAGGCCTCCCAAAGTGCTGGGATTACAGGCATGAGCCACTGCACCCAGCCTAAAATATGTAACATTAAAAAAAGATTTTAAATACATCTTTTGGAAATAGTGGTAATGTAAGTGTTAATCCTTTTGTGGTAGGTAATATGTACAGCTTAATATATAAAAGTTTGGTGTATTAAGCTTAATTCTTATGTACTGCATTGAAATTTACAGAAACCATTCTATAATTGTGTGAGTTTTTTTTTGTTTTTGCCTGCATTCCTCTTCCCCTTTATATATAAATTTAAAAATTAACTAGTAAACTTTATTTTTAGGGCAATTCTAGGTTCACAGAAAGTTCCTATAAACCCCAGACCCCGTAAAGACAACCTTCTCCAGTAACAACATCATATACCATAGTGGCACATTTATTACAACTATTGACATGTCATAATTACCCAAGGTTTGTCATTTACATTAGGGTTCACTCTCGGTGCTGTACGTTCTGTGGTTTGGACACATGTGTAATGACATGTACCCACCGTTATAGTATCATATCACTGGGCTCCACCTATTCATCCCTCTCCCCTCTTCCACCTCTGCCAACCACTGATATTTTTACTGTCTCCATAATTTTTTATTTTCTAGAATGTCCCGTGGAATCATATATAACCTTTTCAGATTGGCTTTTTTAGTTAATAATTGTATTTAAGTTTCCTCCATGTCTTTTCATGACTTGATAGCTCATTTCTTTGTAGCACCAAGAAATATTCTACTGTCTAGGTGTACCACCAGTTTATTTATCCTTCACTTACTGAAGGACACCTTAGTTATTTCTAAGTTTTGGCAAATATGAATAAAGCTGCATGTGTAGGTTTTTGTGTGGATGTAAGTTTTCAATTCATTTGGGCAGATACTAAGGAGTACAACTGCTAGATTCTATGTTAAGCGTATATTCAGTTTTGTAACTGCCAAACTGTCCTTCAAAGTGGCTATACCATTTTGCATCCTAAACAGCGTGAATGAGAGTTGCCGTTGCACCTCCTCCTCACCAGCATTCAGTGGTGGTGCAATTTGTTTTTCAAGCTTTTGTTTATAGGTTCTGCCATAGATATTTGTAGAGATTTAAAAAAATATGATGTAAATGATCAAATAGATGTAGAAAAATCTTAAGTTTCTTAATGAGAAAACTGGAAAGGAGCTAGGGTCTGGTTCCTGAGATGCCGGGAAATAGGACATTTCATTCAAAATAAGACATGGGCTTTAACTTAAAATGCATCTTGAAATTCCTTGAATTCCCTGACTCATTGGAAGACATTTTCAATATATCCAACTTTCTAAAAGGCAAAGCGTAAGAATCTTCTTCCATAGATAGCTATTTTTGTCAGAGATAAATAAGAAATGCTTGTTAAAATGTGAGTTGGGAAGTATCATTGAATTTATTGAGGTCTTGTTTTTGATGCCATTCTTACCAATTGTCTTAAATATTTTTGCCTTTTATTATGATGAAGTGAACAAAGTGGAATAAGTGAGATCTTAAAATTCTCACCGGATTGTCCTTTTCGTGTCTGGAGCCCAGGCGCAATGTTTACTTTTTTTGTACTAGTATCTGTAATTAAAGCATAGGTTATTAAATTTAATAAGTGATTTACAACTGAGTAGAAAGATTCTCCAATCATTCCTTTTGCTATGAATAGTATTTGTTCTGTGTGTTAATGCCATGTATGTGTCCATGTGGTATATATGCATTTATGGCAGCTAACACTGAGTCTTTTCCAGGCGTTTTGTTCCTCATTTGTGATCTACACAAGAAGTCAATTGAGGTGGGTATTATTTTCTGTTTACAGGTAAAGTTATCAAGGCTCGGAGAGGTTAGGCCTTGTCCAAGATTAGCAGTTAGTGAGGCTAGGATGCGGGGCCATTCTGGAAGCTCCGCCTTAACTGCTGTTATCTTCCCTTTACACCCAATTACTGGCCAAGGAGCTACATGGAGGAGGTTTTACCGGAGGAGAGGACCTAGGTCAGGCATGGATTCTATTTGCTGACTGGCCAAACTTGCACAGAATTTTCACACACTTATCTAGCTGGTTTCAGTTTGGGTTAGTGTGGTGTCGGTGTTACACTTGCATACTGACTTTGAAGCATAATTTGGAGCCATGTCACATTTTTGATGATGTGCTCTATTGCTAGTGTCAGCAATAGAAAAATTCTGACTAGCTTATTTTGTTTGGTTTTGTAAATTTTGAGACAGAGTCTCGCTCTGTTGCCCAGGCTGGAGTGCAGTGGTGCGATCTTGGCTCACTGCAACCTCCGCCTCCTGGGCTCCAGCGATTCTCATGCCTCAGCCGCCAGAGTAGCTGGGATTACAGGTACACACCGCCATGGCCAGCTAAGTTTTGTGTTTTTAGTAGAGATTGGGTTTCACCGTGTTGGCCAGGCTGGTCTTGAACTCCTGGCCCCAAGTAATCTGCCCTCCTTGGCCTCCCAAATGCTGAGATTACAGGCATAAGCCACCTTGCCTGGCCCTGAATAACCATGTTTGATCATGCTTAACAGTTTGTCCTCCAGTTCAGACATCTTAAAACTATTTAAGAAGCATACTATTGATACACCTGGTTATATTACTCAAAAATAATTCTTTCCTTAAACTTATGGATTCTCCTTCCCCCTCCAGCTCCTGCTTGTCACTATGTAAAACATGTTCTTTACAGAAAGTAAGAAATCCACACACCAGAAGGCAATTGGCTAAATTACACTCAACTGCAAAAAACTTTGCATTGTGCTTCCCCCACCCATGATTGTAATTAGCATTTTAATGAAACAGTTAATAAAAAAAGCTGTGGTAAGCAAGTGTTTCTTGAGGGCATACTAAGTGCTGATGCCCAGCTGGCTTGTGATAATGGGAGAGTGAAGCTCTATCCCCACTCTTGCTTGAACTTACAATCCAGGGGAGGTTTTCCCTCAATCTTCATGCAACACAGAGGAACATTTTATAATGTAACCTTCCCATTTAAAACTTATCATTTGTAACAATTTGGATTTTCATGCTTTAGGCTTTCTTGAAGGTATACGTGTGTCTCTCATACCCACGTATTTCTGTCTCATTTTAAATTTATCATCTTTGCGTTTATCAATCAGAACCACTGGATGGCAGCAAAAGAACATAGATTTTCTGCCTTGCTTTTGTGTACACAAAAATGAAGTGAAAGCTACTCTTTGTATTTCATGGATGGTGGAAAGAAAACGATACAGTGATTAAAACTTGACAGCTATCTACAGCAGATGAGACCCCAGCAGATCTCATGACTAAATATTAATATATGTTACCCTAAGTGTGAAAAGTTAAAAGTTTTATTATTACCAAAGCCATACTGTAAAGTTCTTTCTCAGTTTTAGTCACAAAAATATCTTCCAAGATTTCTAGGAAATTACTTTTCTATTTATGATGGTAAAGGAAAAATCCAAGTCACATACTAAGAAAAACTTATTAGTGAGAATTTGTGAATAGAGATTTTGAATGACAAAGGACAATGGAACAGAGTCCCTTTTCTCGACAGCCTGTTTTAAAAGAGCATTCTTAGAGAAAAATCAGAGTTTGGAGACCTTGCTCATAGACAAGAGCTTTTCATTTTTCTTTTAAAAAATCACTTAGTAAGCAGATTTTAAGTAATGTGAGCCTCTTTGAAGATTTCATACCATTTCTATAAATATACAATGGCTTAGTTCCAAACTGAGTACCGTATATATATCTCAATACATATAATAAATGGCTCAAAAAGGGGAAATAGTCATGAAGCAGCAATGAGATAAAAAATACTTTTAAATTTGATTTCAGTACAGAAATTTGAAATCTGTTTAGGTGAAAATAGAGTTTCCTCTTTCTCCCAAGTATTTTTCAAGCTTATTTGCTTACTTTAAAAGAATATTTTAATTTTGGGGAAAACAATATATTTAGCTTAACTGAAAATCTCTAAATAGGTTACAAAAAAATAAGTGCGGAATAGAAAAGTTGTTTTGTCCAGAGAGCTGAATTTTGAATGCAGCCAAGGTATTATCATTCTAAGGCTTATTCCCAGAGGGTTATGGAAGAGCAGAGTTTGTGTTTCTTCCCCTGTTGAGCTTGGGGCCTTCTGGGTTACTTGGAGCCAGAACCATTCTTGATTTTTTTCTTGTTGGCAATATTATCATTGCTTTTTGATATATGTATGATATGGATCAGTGGGCTTTATGTTATTTGACTCTTAATGGAAATAAAGTTTGGGAAAATAGGTAAATCCTCCCCCAATGCCCTGCAACAATGGTGTATGGTCCCCAGAGCCTTGATGTTCACTTTTGTTTAATAGTACTTAAGACATTTCAGCAGTATTTATAGGCAGTGAGACCTGGACCCCCAATCTGAAACTATAGCTGAACGTCTTCCTGGGCTTGGACTCTGGTCATCAGTATCTACTAAAACCAAGAATGAGGAGAGAGAAATCATTCTTATTCTCACCGTTCCTTCTCTTTGGAGTTTTTTTGTTGTTGTTGTTGTTTTTGAGGGAGGGCTAAGAGGAGGAACATTTTACTGTCTCAAAGCAAGATAGATTTGTGTGAAGCGTATTTATTCTCCAGAGATTATGTACCGTCTCTATGCTGAAAGAGTCTAATTTGCTATTTCTACTAGTTCAGAGTGTTTGCGGACAGAGGGTTGTAAATCCTCTTGAAAATTTTCTGGAAAAGAAATATCTTTGCCCTTCTTCAGTAATAGTCACTTGTAATCCCCCCCATACCTATCATATTGTCATATTATTTTATTTGTACTAGCTGTCTATTAAGATAAATTATAAATATAATGAGACAAAATTCATTTTGAGTCAGTGATGGTAAAACTGAAGGGTAAAACCACGTATAATTTGTATGTGTCTTTACAGACCATGGTGACCTATCTCTCAAGTTGCAGGATTTATTTTATTCCAGATTTATTATTTTTATGGCTATTTTAAATTTCACTGAATTTTGTAATCTAGCCTTAAGTGATGATTTGTAAAATCCACCTTCAGGTAAATATCTCGATAGAATATTTTTTAGTATGAATTGTAGAATATCAGAAAGAACGTTACAACACAGCTTCGACTTTTTGGTTCTGTCAATCACTGTTGACTTTGAATAAATGACAGAAACTATGGGTACATTTCTCCATCATTAAAGTGGGTACAACCATGCTAATTTTCCTCCATTGCCTATACAAACTCAAATGAAAAGGAGTCATGCTTTTAGAAGAAAATGCTATTTAAAATGTTACATTGGTGGTGGTAGAATTAAGATGATATTTTACATCAAAACTGGGCAAACTGAATGAAGGTTTCTCTTCTAGTTTGTCCTCTTTTTTGTTTTGTCCTGAATAAGATTTCTGAGTTAATAGATAAAGACGTCATTTGGGGAAGTTAGAGTTCTCAGACCTTGCATTTGTAAGATTCTTTGGCTGAAACGTGACCCTGGTGTCATACCAATTCTGCGTGGACAGCTGTTTTGCTAGGTAGTTTGAGACTATGCCCCAATCCTTGAAGGAGTCAGGCAGTGAAAAATTTCTAACAAAAGAAAAGGACTTTATCTTATGTCAGAAAGTGTCAGCCCTTCTGTAATTCATTAGGAGAAAAAAGCCCACACCATTAAGAACAGGTTCCCCTTTGTTGCTACTAATGGAAATTGTCCCTCTTGACTAGAGCAATGTAGACAACAGTGGCTGTCAGCTCTAGCGCCACATCACTCCGGAGCTTAAAAAAAATCCTGTGACCAGGCCCCACTCCAGACCCACAAATCAGATTATGGCTATTAAATCATGATTCCAGGAAGGGAAACCATCCCCTTCCTGGGGATGGCTCAGGCATCAGCACTCCTCAGCATGTTACTGTGTTTCTGATGTTGAGAACCACTGATCTAGAGACCTTGGCAAAATGCTTATACAACAGAAACGTGTTTTAACATCCATTACTTTGTCTTTATTTGTGTTATCTTACTTTTCCAAAAGGGACCTGTAATTTGAAGACAAACAAAAAATACTCTAAGAAAGAAGTGCTCAAAATCTTGTCAGCTAGCCATGGTCCTCCCTGGGACAATTCTAACTTTGGTGTACCACTGTGAAGGTAGGGATGTTCCATCTTTCCTTCAGCCTATTTATTATGCTATTAAAAAAACATAAAAATGAACATAAGATTCATCTGAACCATCTCAGATACTGCTGAATTTCTTATAGACATAAAATGGTAAAAATAGTCTTCCCAATTTGAACATGAGCCTTCTTAATGATTATAGGTCATCAGAAATTGGTGTTTTCTCTATTCTCTCTGAAATGATAAAAAGACGAAGAAACCCCAGACCTCAAAACATTCAAAAAATTTAATAATTGTGTATGCACACCAGTGAAAACACATTCAGAAGTTATCAGTTATAGAATCAAAATGCTCAATTTCATTGTGTGCTACGAAAAAGATTGACCTGGGAGATAGAAATGGATTCTGGACTTGAGTTGGCCTTGGCTAGCTGGGACCTTAAAACTTTCTTTAACATTCATTCAACTTTCATTTTCCCACTTAAAAGTGCATCTATGACTGTGGCAAGCCAGATATCTAATCTGCTACTTCTACAACCCTTATCCACTTTTCAAATGAACCTTGCTGTAGAGACAAGTTCCAATTAGCTATAGACTTGCTTTAGAAATATTCCAACCACAGGTCATAATTTTTGCTGGGTGAGTAGAAAAGAATGTTGATGTCATTTACTATCAATTGCATTTGTCTCCTTTTACGAGGAAGATAATGCAGACATTGGATTAAATTTCAAGGCTGTCTTAAAAAGACACATTACACAGAGAACTGGGAAATATTCTTTTCACTGATTATGTTACAGACAGTAATGTTTAACATGGCACATAAATCAGCAAAGTAAATGAGCAAGAGTCTGATATATTTTTAAAAGGAACTTTGCAATATACTTGTACGTATAGTTGGTGTTCAACAAATGTTTGTTAAATGGTGAATGAATTTCAAAGGTTCAAAAGCAATTTCTCAGTCTCAAATGCTAACTTGAAGAGGTTCTAAAGATCTAAATTTTCAGATCATAAAACATGTTTTTTAATTAAATCAGGTTTTCTTAAATGGTTAAAATTTGAATAGAGTAAAATTGGAAAAACTCATTATTGGACAGGAATGGCAATTTTGAATTAGATAGTGCTTAAGCTACTATACTTAGGTAATGATTTTGAAAAGTTTAAAATAGTTATACAAGCTTTGAAATATATTTAATCTGTTTTATTAAAACCATAATCTAAATGAACACCTCAAAGGTAAATTATTCTTATGGGGTGTACATCTAGTATTATGGTTATATCAGGGATGATAAACTTGGTGTTTATGAAGCACAGTTGTGTTAAGATTGAAGTGAAAGTCACATTAATATTCTGACATGATCGTTTATTTAAATTAATGCTTTCTAAAAGAAATTAATTTGGTCAAATGAATATTTAGTTCCTCTAGATTAAGTAATTATAAATGAGAAACCACTTGGGAAGAGGGAGAATTAGGAAGCTTTTTGTTTTCTTAGCTCCTCTTATTTAAAATTAAATATAAAGAAGATGATTATATTTAAGTGCATTTTGCCTTTAGTAATGGTGGAGAAAGTAACTCTGACTGATCCTTCTGCTGAGTACAATTTGAAAACAAGCCAACAAACAAATTAAGCAAATCTTTCTGCTTAAAGATCCCAGAGAGCTAACAAGATAGTGAATGATCCCAAGGCCAGGATCTAGAGATGGGGCAAGGCTCAGAGAGATGATCCTGGAGTTGGGCACGTAATTTTTTTTTTTTTTTTTTGAGACAGAGTCATTCTGTTGCCCAGGCTGGAGTGCAGTGGCATGATCTCAGTTCACTGCAGCCTCCACGTCTCACGTTCAGGGAGTCTCAGCCTCCCGAGTAGTGGGGATTATGGGATTACAGGTGTGCGCCACTATGCCTGGCTAATTTTTCTATTTTTAGTAGAGATGGGGTTTTGCTATGTTGGCCAGGCTGGTCTCAAACACCTGACCTCAAGTGATCCGTCCACCTTAGCCTCCCACAGTGCTGGGATTACAGGCAGCGTGTAATGGTTCTGGTGCCCCATGAAGCTAAAGCAACAGGGATTGGTGTCCAGAGCCCACCAAGGTTGGGAAAGAGTTCTAGTAGTTCCTTTCCCCACTTTGAGTTGGGACCATGAAGGATTGCACTCTAGAAGCATGGAAAGGCAAATGAGAAGTTGATCCCTGCAGGTGATCCAGAGTGCTAGTATCCCCAGGCACCAGCTAAGGAAAATTAAATATCTCCTGGAGAATTATAATATCATCATTTAAGGCCTCTAGTTACTTCTACAAGGAATTTTGCAAATACAATATTCAGGGCATACTTAAAAAAAAATCCAGATAGGAGACATGAGTGAAAACTGACAAAAATAGCACAATGGAAATAGATTCACAAGGGCTTCAGATATTGACATTATCAGATGTATATATATATATTTTTGTTTGTTTGTTTGTTTGTTTTGAGATGGAGGCTTGCTCTGTTGGCAGGCTAGAGTGCAGTGGCAAGATCTCGGCTCACTGCAACCTCCGCCTCCCAGTTGAAGCAATTCCCCTGCCTCAGTCTCCCAAGTAGCCGGGACTACAGGTGTGTGCCACCATGCCTGGCTAATTTTTTGTATTTTTAGGAAAGATGGAGTTTCACCATGTTGGCCAGGATGATCTCAATCTTCTGACCTCGTGATCCACCTGCCTCAGCCTCCCAAAGTGCTGGGATTATAGGCATGAGCCACCGTGCCCGGCTTATAATTTTAGATAAATACACTTTGGTGAAGATAGCAAAGGATGAGATTGAGAATTGTGTCAGATGTGGAAACTATGAATAAAAAATCAAACTGAAAATCTAGTAGGGAAAATTTAATGACAGAAATAGGAAGATCTGAGTAGTTGGGTTTAAGAGCAGATAGACACAACTGATGAGGGAATTAGGAACAGCCAGATGGGTTAAAGAAAATATCCAGAAGGAAATATGGAGATACAAAAAGGATAGAAAGAGAATTGGGGTGAAAACCATGAGAATGAAGTGAAAAGCTCTACCTTAAGAGTAATTATAGTTCTATAAAAAGAGGAGAAGAGGATGGAGTCGAAGCAAAACTTGAATAAATTAGAGATAAGAATTCTCCATAACTAATGCAATTCATCAAGCCACAAGAAGGCCTACAAATCCAAAACAGAATAAATATTAAAAAATCCTTTAGGGGGCCGGGCATGGTGGCTCATGCCTATAATCCCAGCACTTTGGGAGGCCGACGTGGGTGGATCACTAGGTCAAGAGATCGAGACCATCCTGGTCAACACGGTGAAACGCTGTCTCTACTAAAAATACAAAAATTAGCTGGGCATGGTGGTGCAGCCTGTAGTCCCAGCTACTCGGGAGGCTGAGGCAGGAGACTTGCTTGAACTCAGGAGGCGGAGGTTGCGGTGAGCCAAGATCTCGTCATTGCACTCCAGCCTGGGTAATAAGAGCGAAACTCCATCTCAAAAAAAAAAAAAAAAAAAAATCCTTTTGGTATATCATGACTATATTCGCAAAAACCAAAGTTAAAAACAAAATGCCCGATAAAAAAAAGATTGCCTTCGAAGAAGAAACAGTTTAACTCACGATTGACAGAAATGGTGGAAAGCAGAAGACAATGGGATCACATTTTGAAGTGCTGGAAAAGAAAATTGCCAACCTTAAATTCTAAGCCTGGTGAAAACATTTTCCTCTAATGAAGGTAAAGACCTTTCAAGCAAGCACTACATTTAGAAAATTTGTCATTAGCAGACTCACACAAATGAAAATTCTAAAGGTTATTAAATTCTAAAGAATGAAGGAAAATTATTCAAGATGGAAGATTTTCCTTTTGTCTAAAGAACACCCAAATGGCTATATTGCACAGAAAAAAACCAAAAAAACTAAAAGCCTTTCCTCTAAGATCTGGAACAAGACAAGGATGCCCACTTTCACCACTGTTATTCAACATAGTACTGGAAGTCCTAGCTAGAGCGATCAGACAAGAGAAAAAAATATAGAGAATCCAATCTTGAAAGGAAGAAGTCAAATTATTCTTGCTTGCAGATGATATGATCTTATATTTGAAACAAACCTAAAAAGCCACCCCAAAACTATTAGAACTTATAAATAAATTCAGTAAATGCAGGATGCAAAAATCAACATACAAAAAATCAGTAGCATTTCTATATGCTGACAGCAAACAGTCTGAAAAAGAAACCAAGAAAGTAATCCCATTTACAATAGTTACAAATCAAATAAAATACCTAGGAATAAACTTAACCAAAAAAGTAAAAGATCTCTATAATGAAACCTGTGAAACATTGATGCAAGAAATTGAAGAGGATACAAAAAAAATGGAAGGATATTCCGTGTTCATGGATTAGAAGAAGCAGTATTTTTAAATGTCCATGCTACTCAAAGCAATCTACAGATTCAATGCAATCCCTATCAAAATGCCATTGACATTCTTCACAGAAATAGAAAAAAAAATCCCCAAATTTATATGGAATCATAAAAGACCCAGAATAACCAAAGCTATCCTGAGAAAAAGAACAAAACTGGAAGAATCACATTATCTGACTTCATATCATACTACTGAGCAAATGTAACCCAAAGAGCATAGCAGTGGCATCAAAACAGACATAGCTCCCGAGGTCTTTTCTTACCTCCGGGTCTGGGACCAGATCCACGTCTCCAGGTTTGGCCCCGCACCAGGAGGGGTGGCAGCGGGGTTGAGGGGAAAGGCCGGGCCGAGCGGGGACCTGGTACCAGGAGATGCGGATCCAGCCTGGAGCCGGGGTCGTTCTAATCGCAGAACCATTTCCTCTGGGTCTGTCACCGCTAGAAGAGGCTGGTGGACGACGGTGGCTGTGGCGACGTCGACCTGACGCTCTGCATGATGCGACTTATGTGGCACCTCCTTGGCCGGTACGTGGCATCCGGTTCCATTACTTGCGGATGGGCGGCTACTTGTTCTCTGGCTCCAGGGCCCCCCAACCTCGTTGTTCACTGTCCTGATGAGAGCCCTCGGCCAGAAGCCCCAACCTGAAGCGCCTCTGCCTGCACGTGGCCGACCTGAGCATGGTGCCCATCATCAGCCTGCCCAGCGCCCTGAGGACCTGGAGCTGCACAGCTGCGAGATCTCCATCCCCTGGCTCCTCAGGCAGCCAGAACCCACCGTGCTGCCCCGGCTCTAATGCATCATGCTGGACTGCGTTCCTGCCTTCCGCAAGGAGCACCTGCAGGGCTTGTCACACTTCCACGCCCTGCGCTCTCTGGTGGGGCGGCACCTACCGCGTGACGGAGCCTTGGGATCTGATGGTATCTCCAGGTAGATGGTGTCACAACTGAATTGCAGGACACCCAGCTGGTGTCCACTGGTTGGTGTGTAGGGAAAACTACACATTTGGTCACAGAAGCCTTCTTCTGTGTTGCTGCTGTGCTGGTGTGAAAGCAGAGGAAAAACACGGTTTGAGAGAGTTTTCCCCTACACAGCAGCAAATAATGAAATAGACACATCGATGAATATTATTTTCTGAGGTACTTTTGAAATCTGAAAATTTTCTTTACATTTGTTTTAAGATGTCTCTTGTATATCACTCAAATTCTTTTTAAGTTTAGGATAACTTGGAACTTTCTTTTGATAGGATAGTTGCTAAAATGAATCCTAGACTGATTCTGAATTTTTCTGACTAGAATCATAATTTAAATTGATTCAACTTGTGTTAGTTATTACAATTAAATCTAGTTCAGTTGGTTTTTTAAAATATCACATTTACTTATGATTCCTATCTCCCTTTCCACCTATAAAACGAGTGACCATGTCCTGCTTTATTAAAAATAAAGCAAAAAGCTGTGGTGGTTCACACCTGTAATCCTAGCACTTGGGAGGCTGAGGTGAGTGGATCACCTGAGGTCAGGAGTTTGAGACCAGCTTGGAAAACATGGTGAAATCCTGTCTCTACTAAAAATACAAAAATTATCTGGACGTGGTGGAGAGCGCCTATAATCCCAGCTACTCTGGAGGCTGAGGCAGGAGAATCACTTGAACTCAAGAAGCAGAGGTTGCAGTGAGCTGAGATTATGCCATTGTACTCCAGCCTGGGCGACAAGAGTGAAACTCAGTTTCAAGATAAATAAATAAATACAAAGCAAAATAAATAAATAAATAAAATCTAAATTTGGGTACATTGGGCACTTGTTAAAAGGGCCTGGGCTTCACCATAGGCCCACTGAATCAGAGTCTGGGGCCCAAGAATCTTCTTTTAAACAGACTTCTCAGAGCATCCTCACGTATACTAAAGTCTGAGAATCATGGATCAAAATGGAAGAAGGAAAGTGGATGCCACCAGGAACCTGAGATAAATCACTTGTTCCAAATAGTGTGGCTGTGGGTTTGGGCTGACATTTCCTGGAAGCTAAGAAAAAAAAAAAAAAGCCTAGCCAGGCCTGGTGGCTCACCCCTGTAATCCCAACACTTTGGGAGGCCAAGGCGGGCAGATCTCGTGGTCAGGAGATAGGGACCATCCTGGCTAACATGGTGGAACCCCGTCTCTACTAAGATACAAAAAATTACCTCAGCGTGGTGGCATAGGCCTGTAGTCCCAGCTACTCAGGAGGCTGAGGCAGGAGAATTGCTTGGACATAGAAAGCGGAGGTTGCATGCAGTGAGCCGAGATCATGCCACTACACTCCAGCATAGTTAGCAGAGCGAGACTCCAACTCAAAAAAAAAAAAAACAGCCAAAAAATCATCTTAGCTTATGTGGTTTTTAGCTTCTGTCCACAGAATTACACAGGTTCAACACCAGAGTTCATGTTTCTTAGGAATTAAAGTCATAGTCTTTGTACAGGAAACGTGAGGATACTTTGTGGGTAATATTCTAAGCTCTGATTTTGTAAGATTAACATTACAGTTCTTCAAATACATCAACCATTAATGATCTAGAAAGGCTGATTACATATATTGTTTTAAGATGAAGTCAAACCACCTGTAGGTGGTTTGCTTTACGGCAATCTAACTTGTGAAGGGATGGAACTTGGACAATTTGGTATAATAGTTGGCACACTCATGAGATTATTTAAAAATATTAATTGAGTATTTTGAGAGAGCATTTAGCAGAATGGAAGTATGGTTTATTCATTACTAAATTCCCCAATAAATATCAAGTGAGAGCCAAATGCTTTGCAATCAGATGTGTAGGGGCAGAGTCATTTGATTGTGAAAGAGCCTCATCTGAAAGAAGGTCCAAGTCCAGAGGGCAGGCCTGAGGTCAGGAGTTCAAGACTAGCCTGGCCAACATGGCAAAACTTCATCTCTACTGAAAATACAAAAATTAGCCAGGCATGCTGGAGGGCTCTTGTAGTCCTAGCTACTCAGGAGGCTGAGGCAGGAGACTCACTTGAACTAAGATTGTGCCATTGCACTCCACCCTAGGTGACAAGAGAGAAACTCTGTTTCAAAATAAATAAATTAATTAATAAAAATAAAGCAAAAAAAAAAAGACTAAATGAAAAACAACCCAGACCATCGAAGTCAGCATTTCTCAAAAGGCAGTTTGGGGTGGAGCCTGTAGAGCCAGCATTCAGGTTTCTAGAGTTTAGAGTCTGTGGATCAAAACTGTAGGAAAGAGGAAATGACTTTTTCCCCAAAACTTGTCGGGTATATGCCAGCTACTCTATGACTACCATAACATTTCTGGAAATGAAAGTCAGGGTGATTCCTATGAAACTTATATTCTTTTTGTTCTTTTTTTTTTATGGGCCCACTAAACAGAGATTTTGCAGAAACATATATTCTTAAGAACTATCTGTGTTTTATTTTTAAGTTCTGGGGTACCTGTGCAGGATGTGCAGGTTTGTTACATAGGTAAACATGTGTCATGGTAGTTTGCTGCACCTATCAACCCATCACCTAGGTATTAAGCCCAGCATGTATTAGCTGTTTTTTCCTAATGTTCTCCCTCTCCCCACTCCACCCCCTGACAGGCCCCAAGAGAACTGTATCTTAATAAGTTAACTCCAAATGGCCAAATAAATTAATCTGGCAAGTTGAGTATTTTATGACCACTACCAAAAAAACAAAACAAAACAAAATCCAAAAAAAAAAAAAAAAAAACCCCAAAAAACCACACCTGATTGTAATTGGTGCTGAATGACTCCTTTGGGCAGTAATAAGCCACTGAGACCAACTGTTGCTTATGGCCTCTTGTAGGCTAAGTAACATCTCTGCGCCAGCCTTTCCCTTAGGGTATTTTGGTTGCAGGTAACAGAAACCCAGTTTGTTAAACAACATCAGTGACATCACATCAACAAGTAGGAATTTATTATGAAGATTCAGAGAAGGAAAAGAAGGTGGAAGAAGTTGCACGATGTTTGCAGTTGACAGACTGGTCTCTTTTTGGGCCTCCTCAAAATTGCTTAGAGGGTATGTATGTGTGTGTGTGTGTGTGCATATCTGTCTTTAGAAGTTTGTTCTATAGGAGTGGAGGTTTAGACTACTGGGCATTAAAAATTAATGTGCAAAAAGGTTAAAAATAAAATATTTGATGTCTGACAAGGACTAAACTTCTTGGTTATGTTGTATATGAATCCACAAACAGCAATCTTTGGAAAAATGAGGTCTCACTAAACGGACTGGGTAGCTTTGATTGTTCCAATGTTGACTGAAGTCAGTTAATTTCCCTGTAACAGTATTGTCTCTGCCTGAGTTACTTTGCTGATGGTTGTTTTTTTAAAAATTGAAACTTGCAGTAATACTTTTAAATTAGTCTTCAAATTTTTCATATTATCTGGAGAGGTGATCCAAAGCCAGGCATGAAGGGCCTCTACCTTTGTTTCCTCATCCTGTTCCCAGGAGCTTGCATGCAGCCATGAGGAATATGACTGAGGAGTTCCTCCCCCACTGTCGCCACACACCATTTGAAGCTTCATAGCATACGAGTGACAGATCTACAGTGAACGTACTTCTAACACCACACGGTGGGTAAAACCTCCATTTCAAGTTGGGCAAAATATGATTCTGAATCGGTTTGTTCTTAGTTTTGTATTAGGCAGCTTAACTGATATTAAGAGTAACATTTCATCCTATCTTTTAATCTTGCTTTTTACATTTCCCTCTGGTATTTTTAGTCATGAACATTTTATTCTTGACACTAACGTAATTAATGAAATTGTAAATGTTCAAACGTGCGAGAAATATAATTTATCAAATGAATGTGCCCCAAAAATCCCATTGTAACAGATGCTGTTGTTACTCCCACCTGTAGATACTCACACTTACCAGTTCCACGCACACCAGTCTGAATTTCAACCATCCGCACCTGAGATGCTTTGCCTGAAGGCTTTCTTGGAGACCCCCCTGCCCACCTGTGTTTGGGTCAGCTAGAAGTGCTGGGGAATTAATATTCCCTTGGGGTCAGCCCTCAATGAATGATTGATAGGATATGTGAGTACATACCTCAGCTTCCTTGCATCTTGTTTGGGATAACTGAAGATAATGTTCTATACGCTCTCCTGCCATTCCCTAGTGGGATGAAGCTTCAGTTGCCTGCAGTATTAACTTTCTTGATAACACACCCTCTAATGCCTTCCTTCCCTTCCTGGTCTCACTTTTACACTCTCCCATTGAGGTTTCTTTCTTTTTAAAAAATTTTTTTCTTTGGGATACACGTGCAGAAGGTGCAGGTTTGTTGCATAGGCATTTGTGTGCCATGGTGGTTTGCTGCATCTATTGACCCAGTTCTCTAAGTTCCCTCCCCTCACCCCCCACCCCTCTACAGGCCCTGGTGTGTGTTGTTCCCCATGTGTCTATGTGTTCTCATTGTTCAAATCTCACTTCTGAGTGAGAACATGCAATGTTTGGTTTTCTGTTCCTGTGTTAGTTGGCTGAGGATGATGGCTTCCAGTTTTATCCATGTCCCTGCAAAGGATGGTAGTATTTTTTTATGGCTGGTAGTATTCCACGGTATTTATGTGGCACATTTTATTTATCCAGTCTGTCACTGATGGCATTTGGGTTGGTTCCATGACTGCTATTGTAAATAATGCCGCAATAAACATACATGTGTATATGTCTTTATAGTAGAATGACTTATAATCCTTTGGTTATATACCCAGTAATGGGATTACTGGGTCAAATGGTATTTCTGGTTCTAGATCCTTGAGAAATCACCATACTGTCTTCCAAAATCATTGAACTACTTTACATTCCCAACAGCAGTGTGAAATTGTTCCTATTTCTCCACAACCTTGCCAGCATCTATTGTTTCTTGACTTTTTAATAATTACCATTCTGACTGGCATGAGATGGTATATCATTGTGGTTTTGATTTGCATTTCTCTAATGATCAGTGATGTTGAGCTTCTTTCATATGTTTGTTGGCCTTGTAAATGTCTTCTTTTCAGAAGTGTCTGTACATGTCTTTTTGGTTACTTTTTGATGGGGTTGTTTGCTTTTTTCTTGTAAATTTGTTTAAGTTCCTTGTAAATTCTGGATATTAGACCTTTGCCAGGAAAGAACCTGACTTGATAGTGGTGGGTAAGTTTTTTTGATATGCTGCTGGATTCAGTTTGCCAGTATTTTATTGAGGATTTTCACTTTGATGTTCATCAGGGATATTGGCCTGAAGTTTTCTTTTTTTGTTGTGTCTCTGCCCAGTTTTGGTATCAGGATGATGCTGGCTTCATAAAATGAGTTAGGGAGGAGTCCCTTCTTTTCAATTGTTTGTAGTAGTTTCAGAGAAATGGTACCAGCTCCCTCTTGCACCTCTGATAGAATTTGGCTGTGAATTCATCTGGTCTTGGGTTTTTTTGGTTGGTAGGCTATTAATTACTGCCTCAATTTTAGAATGTGTTATTGGTCTATTCAGGGATTCAACTTTTTTCCTGGTTTAGTCTTGGAAGGGTGTATATGTCCAGGAGTTTATCCATTTCTTCTAGATTTTCTAGTTTATTTGCATAGAGGTGTTTATAGTATTCTCTGATGGTAGTTTGTATTTCTGTGGGGTCAGTGTTGATAACCTTTTTATCATTTTTTATTGTGTCTATTTGATTCTTCTCTCTTTTCCTCTTTATTAGTCTAGCTAGTGGTCCATCTATTTTGTTAATCTTTTCAAAAAACCAGCTCCTGGATTCATGGATTTCTTTGGAGGGCTTTTTGTGTCCCTCTCTTCTTTAATTCTATATCTTCTTTAATTCTGCTCTATCTTAGTTATTTCTTGTCTTCTGCTAGCTTTTTGATTAGTTTCCTCTTGTCTCACTAGCTCTTTAATTGTCATATTAGAGTACTGATTTGAGATCTTTCTAGCTTTCTGATGTGGGCATTTAGCGTTATAAGTTTCCCTCTTAACACTGCTTTAGCTATGTCCCAGAGATTCTGGTACATTGACTCTTTGTTCTCATTAACTTCTTGATCTCTGCCTTAATTTCATTATTTACCCAGGAGTCATTCAGGAGCTGGTTGTTTAATTTCCATGTAGTTGTGTGGTTTTGAGTGAGTTTCTTAATTCTGAGTTCTAATTCGATTGCATTGTGGTCTGAGAGATTGTTTCTTATGATTTCATTTCTTTTGCATTTCCTGAGGAGTATTTACTTCCAATTATGTGGTTAATTTTAGAATAAGTGCTATGGCACTGAGAATGTATATTCTATTGATTTGAGGTGAAGGGTTTCATAGATGCCTATTAGGTCCACTTGATCCACAGCTGAGTTCAAGTCTTGAATATCTTTGTTAATTTTCTGTCTCATTGTCAGTTGATTGACAGTGGGGTGTTAAAGTCTCCCACTATTATTGTGTGGGAGTCTAAGTCTCTTTGTTGATCTCTAAGAACTTGTTTTATGAATCTAGGTGTTCCTATATTGGGTGCATATATATTTAGAATATTTAGCTGTTCTTGTTGAATTGATTCCTTTACCATTATGTAATCCCTTTCTTTGTCTTTTTTGATCTTTGTTGGTTTAAAGTCTGTTTTGTCAGAGACTAGGATTGTAACCACTGCTTTTTTTTTTTT
>CAUYLG010078626.1:0-93153 GCA_963573385.1 Cacajao melanocephalus | reverse complement strand
AGAAAGCTGAAACTGGATTCCTTCCTTATACCTTATACAAAAATTAACTCCAGATTGATTAAAGATTTAAACATAAGACCTAACACCATAAAAACTCTAGAAGAAAACCTAGGCAATACCATTCAGGACATAGGCATAGGCGAGGACTTCATGATTAAAACACCAAAAACATTGGCAACAAAAGCTGAAATAGACAAATGGGATCACTTAGCCATTTTTCTATATTTTCTATCATATTTTAAAAAAATATTTTTAGGCACCCTTAAAAGAGTAAAGAACATAGCCCTTTGACTCTAATGTGCTTGCAAATTGTGTTTTTCTTTCCATTTTTTAGTGAATATTTTTAATATTAATGATGTTCTTCCCCAGCCCCACCTGGCCTGTCATGCAGGTATTTTTAAAGTTTTTATGTCATCAAATTTATCCGCATTTTCTTGTGTAGAGTTTAGATTTTACGTTTTCTGTGGAAATACCTTCTTCTTTCCAAGATTATATAGAAAAACGTTCATTTGTCTTCTATTTTTCACTCTTTGTTTTATTTTAACTTTACTTTGGCTAAAATTGGAAGCATTGGTTAAAGTATTTCTTTTCTTAAGTGGCGACTTGTTTGACTATAGTATGCATATACATTAAAAAATCCGTCTTTTCTTCCTTGTTTTGAGTATCATATTTATCATCTTAAATTTCTGTATATATTGTATCTATCTTTGGAGTATCCTGATCCATTTATTCATTTATTCATGTGCCAATACCTCCTGTGTCAGTTATTGTAACTTTAAAATATGCTTTAATATCTGGTAGGACTAGTGATCCCTCATTACTTTCCTTTTTCAGAATTGTCTCCTTTAAAAAAATCTTATTAATATTTTTACGTAGTCCCAGATTTTGAGATATTGGTTTATTTCCAAGTTTTAATCATTATAAATAATGGTTTTAAGATTTACTATCAAGATAATTTTATGTTTTTTTTGCAAATATTCTTTTATCGAATTCTGGTTTATTTCTTTATAAAAGAATCTTAGACGTGGAATTATTGGGTAAAAATAATTAATTTTCTAAAAGCTTCTTGATGTATATTGTCACAGCAACACTCTTGAATCTAGAATACATACTAACAATATGTATTACTTGTCCTTTGCTGTGTAAAAAAATTACCCCTAATTTGAGCTTCAAATAATAAGCATTTATTATCTCCCAGTTTCTGTGGATCAGATGTCTGAGTATGGCTTAACTCAACTCCTCTGGTTCAGGATCTCTCATAGGGCTGCAATCAAGGTGTCAGCAAGTGCTGAATTATCTTAAGGCTCCACTGAGGCAGGATTTTCTTGTGAGCTCATCCAGGTCACTACTGGCATACCTCAGGTCCTCACTGGTTCTTGGCCAGAGATACCTCTTCCTTGCCACATTGGTTTCTCCATAGGCCAGCTCAGAACATGGCAGCCACTTCTCCCAGAGAGAGCAGGGGAGAAAGTAGGAGACAGGAAGCAACCTGAAAGTCACAGGGCTTTTGGAGGTAACTTTGGAAATGACATCTCCCACTTTTGCTCTATTTTGTTAGTAGCAAGTTACTAAGTCCAGCTCACTCTTGAGGGTAGGGGATTACACAGGCATGAATTCAAGGAGGCAGGAATCACTGGGGACAATCTGAGAGGCCACCTGTCAGAGAGCTCTAGTTTCATTGCATTGTCACCGGTGTGGGCTGTTTGTATGTTGTTAAAACCTTTCAGCTTGATATGTAAAAATCATTGTATTTTACTGTGATTTTATTTTTTCTTTTATTACTAAATAAAATACAGTTTATTATTTATTATTTGTAATTTTTTTTCTTTTTTTTTTTTTTTGAGATGAAGTCTTGCTCTGTCACCCAGGCTAGAGTGCAATGGCATGATCTTGGCTCACTGCAACCTCCGCCTCCTGGATTGAAGTGATTCTCCTGCCTCAGCCTCCTGAGTAGCTGGGACTATAGGTGTGCACCACCACACCCAGCTAATTTTTGTATTTTTAGTAGAGACAAGGCTTCATCATGTTGGCCAGGATGGTCTCGATCTCTTGACCTTGTGATCCACCCTCCTCGGCCTCCCAAAGTGCTGGGATTATAGGTGTGAGCCATTGAGCTTAGCCAATTAATTGTAATTTTATTCTTTAAATTGACTATTTATTTCTCCCATTTTTCCCTTTAAGGATCTTAGTTTCCCCATCCCCATAGATTTATAATGTTTAATTTGCAATTTTGACCCTTCTGTGGAAGAAAGAGCACCCTGTTAACTTCAGGGAGCTGAGGGAAATTCGTATCTCATTTTGCACTGTGGTTGGATGCTAGTACTTTTTTCTTAACAAAAAGATTGGGCTATTAACTGCAGATACCATTGGTCGATAATACCGAAAGTCTCTAAAAAAATAATGAAAACTTTGACATTTATTTCCCCAGCTGCCACTGTATTTGTCATAACGTATTGACATTTAATGTTTTAACACTTGTTACAGATGATCTACCAATTTGCAGACCAATCATTATCATCTAACTTTTTCAATGCAAAATTGGGTAAAACTAATTAAAGTGCAATGCTAAGAATTTGCAGAACTATAAAATCCTTATCTATTAAAAGGTTCCAAGAAGGCCAACTCTTAGATATTTAAAAACTTGAGTTTTGCTTAGAAGACCAAGAATTGAATAGCAATAAGTAACATCACCTGCAATTGCAGGAAGCTTATTGTTTCCTAAGACAATAAAGCAACATTTTATAAGAAAGAGAACATCAGACTTGCATCAGTCAATATGTGACCATGGGCAAATCATTTAAGCCTGTCAATTTCTTCATCTACAAAAGGGAGACCTATGGCTTTGTAACATATTTCCAAATGGCATGAACATTAATGAAGTAATATCTGGAAGACATAAAATTTATGGGAATGTTTCTTTTTATGACTATTGCTAAATTCTCTGCTTTGGAATTCAGCCCCCTCTGTTGCTAGACAGCTTTAATTGCAGGACAATTCTTCCTTACTTTAAGGTAAAATCTGTCTTTTGCTAGCTTCTCTCCATTCATTGTTGTTTTATACTTTGAAACCACTCTAATTTTTATTCTTCTGCTACATTATTAGTACTTAAAATACTTGAAATAAGCTCCTTAGTTCCCCTAGAAGATTTGTAAAGAATCTGCCCTAAGCCGTATTCAGTCTGAAAAAAAACTTGCCTTCTTATTTAGGAAAACCTACTAGAAAACCTATTTTATTTAGGAAAACCTATTAGAGAACCTAGGGGAATTGTCATTTTCTTAGGTCAAATCTTAATCATTAAAACCCTTCAATAAAAATTCAGCTACATGTAGTGCTTTAGAATAAAATGACAATTACACACAGATATTTGGTCATTATTCTGTGTTTGCTTAAATACAGAGGCAAAATATGGGGCTGAAAAAACACAGAAGCATTCTGATAGCTGAGTTCATGCTGCATTTGTAAGATAAATTAGACTCACAGTAAAGGCCTTGTTTTGGCAGAAAGATGACTCTAAGTGGGTTGGAGGGCAACAGGGAGCTGGAGGAGGATCTGCTTTATGTTTATGGCTGGACTGTGGGTTGGATGAGAATGTAGAGAAATTTTCTTTCTAGTGCTCTTCCATAGTAAATGCTCAATATGTTTATTTGATCTTTTAGTAGGATGATATTTTGCTTTAGTCTTTTGTCTAGGGTTGATGAACATACAGAACCTACTATTTTGTTATTGGTAATCTGAAATCTTTCTTCATGAAATTAAATTTATTTTATTAATTCATATTTTTGAAGTATTATGATGGGCTATACATTGTACTGGGCACTGGGAATGTTAAAGGAAATTGGGTAATGTCTCTTTGCTGAGGTAGTTTGTGTTATAGATGAGTGAAAAATAGGAAAACAAGGAAGATGTTTTCTCCAGAGGTCCAGAGATCCAGGTCTTTTCATGGAGGTGGATCACAAGGTAGAAAGGGGATCCCTTGAGGCTTCTCAAAGGGAGGCTGAGGCTGACTCTCGAAGGCTGAGTGAGGGATGGAAAGGGCATCCCTGGCATAGGGAAGAGAATATGCAAAGGCACTGAGGAAAGAATCCACAAAGCCTATTTAGGCAACCTCTAGTGGTTGGAAGCAGCTTGAATTAGGAAGCTCTAGAGGAGCAATGGTAGGAGACAAATCTAGAGAAGGAGCAAAAGGCCATATCACATCAACCACACCCAAAGCCCTTTAAAAGAAAGTGTATTACGTACTCCCCTTGCTTCCCATTTTCCCTACCTTAGACTAATTTTCTCATCTTCTACCACAAAACTTATTCCATTCACTGACATTTCCTGGTTTATTTTCCTCCAGGCACTACTTCTAAGCACTTCTCCTTGTATGCACACAACCCTGTCCTTATCACCCAACACCAGGCCTTTCATTTTGGCTTGGACTCCTAGTTGTGGGTTCCATGAGGCCAGGCTATTTAGCTATACTGCTGCTTGTTAGGGGGTTTATGAAATCCTTAATCAGGGGCTTATGTAAATCAGCATAAGGGTAACTTCCAAAACCATTATAAAGCTATTTTTATTTGTTTTTACTACGAAATCACAGGTTAAAAGTTTAACAACATCAGTCAACACAACTCAAACTAGCTTAAAAAAAGAATATATTAATTCATATTACTGAAAAGTCCAAATGTAGATCATCACCTACATTGCTAGCTCTAGGGTTCAACAAATGTGAGCAGAACCTTGGCTGTGACTCCCTCCTTGTGTTTTGGTTCTTCTTTATTATGTGCTGGCTCTATTTGCAGCTGGCTCTGTCTATGTGGTGGCCTCTGGCAGCTCCAGATTGGTGGTATCCATAGAGTTAGAATTCTCAGTGTAGAGAGTGCTTCTCCTTCTCAACCTTTCTACCTGATGCTTCGGATTTGAGTCTTATTGGCCTGGATTGTGCCATGTGTCCATTCCTGAATAAATTACCATGGCTAGAAGGGTGAAACACAGATAAGCAACCACATGCCTAGATCAGGTGGAGTGGGGTGGGAGCTTTGAGGTAGCTGAAGTTCAAACCACATGCACCAAAAATATGGAAGGAATGATTTCCCCTGATTACTAGGATGTCCTTACCAGAAGAAGGAGAAAGGAATTCTTGTCAGCAAAAGCAAAATGTACCTAACATGAAGATTTTACAATTGATCATTCATTCAGTGAAATTTATGGAGTGTCTGGGTTTCAAGGTGTCGTGATAAATAAATGTGGTTACTTACTGTCCTCAGGATGGCCACAGTCTTCAAGTAAAAAAATGATAGGCTAAGGTATGATATTAATCAACAAGCAACAATTATCTTTGAATCCACATTGTTCAATCTCATCTTCAGTGTTACAAGAAACTGCGAAGGTGTTCATAAAATCATTATGTATTACAGAGACTGGAAATTTTAGACCTGAAAAAATATATAAATTAAATCATTTTTATTGCATAAAAATTATTGTATTAAAAATGTTTTGAATAGTGTATCAGGGACTATGAATAACGGCTGTGACATATTTATTAGAGGAGAGTCAATGGGTGAACATCAGTTATTTTCTTATTACTTGGGTAGAAGTTTGGAAAAGCTGAGACTTCAGGAGCTTTTATTTATTTTTATTTTTGAGATGGAGTCTTACTGTGTCACCCAGGGTGGAGTGTAGTGGTGCAATTTCGGATCATTGCAACCTCTGCTTCCCGGATTCAAGCAATTCTCCTGCCTCAGCCTCCTGAGTATCTGGGACTACAGGCGCATGCCACCATGCCCGGCTAATTTTTGTATTTTTATTAGAGATCGTGTTCCATCATATTGGCCAGGCTGGTCTCAAACTCCTTACCTCATGATCTGCCCTCCTTGGCCTCACAAAGTGCTAGGATTTCAGGCCTGAGCCACCATGCCCGGCCTGACTTCAGAAGCTTTTTAAAGGATAAAAGAACATGAGGACAATCTTGGGTGCAGAAATAATCCATAAAATTATCCATCCATGGTTAAGGATGATCATAATCTTTAGGAAGAGTGATGATTCTAAGTGAAAAATAACACAGACAAGATACAAGATAAGAAAGAATACAAGTCTTCTAGATAACAGCTTTTAAAAAGTCAGTACTCCATTGGGATTCTCATTGGAATGCCAAGGCACTCACCTTAAATATACTATAGTTCTGAAGATATCATGCACATCTTTATAACTAATAATCCTAAACAGTGTGGCATCTTACATTTACCTAGCCCTGTTTATCCCCAGGTCCAATCAGACCTTCCAGATGAGTGCCAGATATAAGTGTCTCACTCAAGGTCATGCATTTACTGTCTTATTTATTTTATTTTATTTTTGAGACAGAGTCTCACTGTTGCCCAGGCTGGAGTGCAGTGGTGTGATATTGGTTCACTGCAACCTCTGTCTCCTGGGTTCAAGCAATTCTCCTGCCTCAGCCTCCCCAGTAGCTGGGATTACGCGCATGTGCCAGCATGCCCAGCTAATTTTCGTATTATTAGTAGATACGGAGTTTCACCATATTGGTCAGGCTTGCCTGGAACTCCTCACCTCAGATGATCCGCCTGCCTTGGCCTCACAAAGTGCTAGGACTACAGGTATAAGCCACTGTGCCCAGTCAAGTCTTATTCTTTTCAAAGTTTAAATAAAATTCTAACCTGGTCTTGTAAAAGCATATGTTACAGCTTGCATTTAAACCTCCTTTTTTTGGGAAGGGGGATTGGGGGATTTGAGGGTCTAATAGGGAAAAATTAAGAATAAAAATGCAGAAATGTAGTGCTTTCGAATAGTACAAATATTCTGGTTAAGAATCTCAATATACACGCCTGTAATCCCAGCACTTTGGGAGCCCGAGGCGGGCGGATCACGAGGTCAAGAGATCGAGACCATCCTGGCCAACATGGTGAAACCCGGTCTCTACTAAAAATACAAAACAAAATAAAAAAATTAGCTGGGCATGGTGGTGCGCACCTGTAGTCTCAGCTACTCTGGGGGCTGAGGCAGGAGAATTGATTGAACCCGGGAGGAGGAGGTTGCAGTGAGCTGAAGTAGTGCCACTGCACTCCAGCCTGGCACCTGGTGACGGAGTGAGACTCTGTCTCAAAAAAAAAAAAAAAAAGAATCTCAATATAGGAAACATAACTAATCTACTCTCTCTGACTTGAATTGTTTATTAGAAACACAAGTCCTTTTTTCTCTCTGCTTTCTTAAATTGACAGAACAGTATTTAAAAATATGTGACTAGTCTAAGTTAAACAGTGAGTACAATGTACTTACCACTTAGTTTGATAAATTGAAAACTTATTAGAAATTATGAAGGCTTTTTACTTATTTTTACTTTTACCTTTTACTTACAATTCTGTACCTTTCCCTTCCTTCTTACATAAATTCTTTAGTTTTCCATGTTTTTGAACCTTATGTGAAAGGAACCAAACTGAGCTTTTAATTTTCTTCATTGTGCTTTTAATTTTTGCTTAACATTATATTATTGAGATTTATCCTTGCTATTGCAGGTAATTGTATTCCATTCATTTTTATCTGTGTAATATTCCATTGTATGAATACATCACCATTTATGGGTTTATTCTACTGTTGATGGTGTGTGTGTGTGTGTGTGTGTGTGTGTATGTGTGTGTTTATAGTTATTGAACAGCAGTAGGAGTATTCTTACCCATATTTCCCCAACTGAGTGGAATTGTTATAGATATGCATCTCAACAGATAAATGCCAAATTATGAGTGATTTTAACTACTACCAGCAGTAGTGTAGAAGAGTCCCATTAGCTGCACATTCTTTCAACCCTTGTTATTCAGATGTAAATTTTTTTTAGCCTGGTAAATTTAGAATGGCAATTTTTAGTGCTTTATTTTGTATTCATTGATCATGAATCAAGTTTTTTATCATGTTTTATATCAAGTTTAATATCATGAATTTTTATCAAGTTTTAATATCAAGTTTAATATCATGAATCAAGTTTAAAGCCTTTCAAGTTTCTGTTAAAATCTTTGGGCCATTTTCCATTGGATTTTTTTCTATTTTTATTTTTACTATTTCTTTATATGTCGAATTAGTCTTCACCTTTTCATAACTTGCTTGTTCACTTTCTTCTGTAAGAGTCTTTTGATGAATGAAATATCATGATTATAATGTTCTTAAATGTATCCATATTTCTTTTATTGTTTGAACTTTTTGCATTAAGAAATCCTTTTTGATTCCAATGGTTACATATAAAGAATGCAACTTATTCTTTTTGTATAGGTTTTATAGTTTTGCTTTATTTTATATTTTTCCACAACATTTTCACATCAATTTCTTTGGAATTGACTTTGCATTATGTGAGGGTTCCATCCCTCCTCCCCAATATAAGTAACAACTATTGTAGAATCATTTAAAAAAAAAAAGCACTGTTTCCACACTGACTGGTAGTGCCATATTTGTCATATATCTGATTACATATCTGTGAGTGAGGATCTTTTTGGTATGCTCTTTATTCTATACCTTTTCTCCATTTTCTGCTCTGCCAGGAGCATACTGTATTTACTGCTATAGATTCAAAATACTTTTTGTTGTCTGCTATGGCATTTGTCATTTTATTTTCTTCTTCAACATATCTATTCTATTTTGGGCCATTTGAAAGTAAGTTGCAGATATTGTGACATTTTACCCAAAAGGATCCCAGGGCATGTAATTATCACAGTGATGCAATTTTATGTTAATATAACACTATTATTTACTATATAGTCTATTTTCAAATCTCAACAGTTGTTCCAATAATGTCTTTTATAGCAACATTCTTTCCCTGTTTCCAGATCCAATCTGGGGTCACACATTACATTTAGTTGCCTTATCTCATTAGTTTCCTTTAATCTGGAACACTTCTTCAGGTTTGTTTGTTTGTTTTTTGTTTTTGTATTTTATAATAGTGATATTTCTGAAGCTACAGGGCAGTTGTTTCTGTGAAATGTCCCTCAATGTGGATAGAGTTGCATTTTTAATGGGAATGTTAGGTAAGTTACATCAGTCCCTTCTCAGTGTCTAATATCAGAATGTCAGTTTCTCTTATAATTGAGGGTGCTACTTTTGTTTACCTGGTTAAGATGGTGTCAGCCAGTTTTCTCCACCGTAAAGTTTTCCATTTTTTTCTATACAATTAATAAGTAATCATTGGAAAGAAATTTTTAGACTACGTAAATGTCTTGTGCTTTATCAAAATTGTATCCAATAGTTTTAATATCCATTGATGATTTTTGCCAAAATCAACTATTTTTACTATGATTTGTAATCAATTATATTTTAATTATTATATAATTCCTTCTGCATTTATCATTGCCAAAATAGATACAAGTTCCATTTTGTTCTTTAACAAATCTTCTCGATCATTTATAAATAACTTTTACTTTTTACTTGTCTCCATGTATTTTATTTCATACTATGTAATAAAGTTAGCTAGATTTTATAAGTCTTTGATAATTCCAATATCTGATCTCCTTGAGTCTAATTTTCTATTTGTTATTTCCTTATATGTTTTATTGTTTTTGACTGTAGACGCAATTGTTTGGATACTTTATCTGAGGCAATTTATTGCGTTTCTCCGGGCACTTCTGAAAACTACCAACCAAATACTACTTTACATAAAATTTTTGGTACAGTTTATAGGCCATTAAGGAAGTATGAATTTGGGTTACAAAATCCTGTGAAGGCTGGCTTGTAGTTAAGGACTTTTAGGGGCAAATTTTTTCCTTACCACTCAGCACTGAAATTCAGCAGGCACTGTTTTTTTTTGTTGTGTTTGGAGTGAGGAGGCATGTAGGTTTATTTCAAATTCATCCTTTCCCTGAGGCTGTAGCTATTGGTTAGTCAGCTTCATGTGGTGGGGTCTTCTATGGGATTCTTTGCCTTTGAAGGGCTCTGGCTTTATCTTCTGCCCCTAGTCCCCCAGAGGCCATGACAAATGAAGCTCAAGTTCACCAGTGTTGACATGCCTCAGGACAAAATCTGGCTCAGCGAGTTGCTCATCTCTCTGAATTCCTGTTTCCACTTAATTTTTGGACTCTGGATATTTCTGATCATTTTTGTTATCCATTTGGTATATCTTAAAATAAAGCTTTTAGTAATTTAACTAGCCTCTTAGTTGTTTTGGAGAAAGAGTTCCTTGGGTTCTTAACCATCACACTGTTGAAAATGGAGTCCTCCATGGATTCTGTCTTTATATTGAGATCCAGGAAATACTTTGCCTTTAATTAACTCACACAAGTGTGAACATAGTCACATATACCAGTGGGGTAGATTTGAATGTGTCTGTTTATTCTTCTCATAGAATAATGCATAAGGCCCATTAGTTTAATACTTAATGAGGCTTTTTCAGGCAGTTGTAGTAAAAAATATGGAGTTCCATAGGTGGTTTATTTGATCACAGATAATTTTCCAACTTTTTGGCTGAGTTGATCAAACAGTAAATACAGTGTTTGGCAGGGAATTAAATGAGATCATATGGTCTAAACAAATTTCAAGGATTATTTTACCTTTTCTTGTAAATATTTGTTTGAAATGACTCTCATGTAATAAATAGGCATTCCATAAATATTGAATGAATGAGCGATGAATGAACAAATGAACAACTGTTGTTTAGTGTACATAGGATAGCCTTCAATTGGCTATCATTGAATGAGTAAGGTTTATACCCAGCCTCTTCCATGCTTAGTAGCTTGCATAGACCTGCTAATGGGGGAGGGGTGGAGAAAGAGGTTTCCAGTGAAACATTATAAATACTTGCCTCATTTTAGCCTGTAAATTGAATTTCCAGCATAAATCCTCTCCTAGGCATCAACAGTGCAGTATTGTTTGGAAAGGTACAATTGATATAAATATAAGAGCTGACTATTTATCAAGTTATCTTGTTCTTTTTCCACCAAGAGGTAAACAGGCTGTAGCATTTGCTGTCATTGAAATACATTGAATTTTCAAGGACTGCTTCCTAAATTCTGTTTATTTTATTTAGAAACATTTTGCCTGAAATTCTGGCAGCTGCTGCTCTGAGGAGGGTGGACTATGGGGCTATTCAGAGACTGGAACAGAATTATAAGGACCTTAAACTCTCAGAGGGAAACCTCAACTTGCTCTGGATAGTGGCCCAAGGCAAGACAGAAAGTTTCCTGGACAGGAAAGTTGATTAGAAAAGAGTCCTCTGATTGGTATCCAGTAGGTAGGCATCAGTCATAGGAAAAGCATAGGACCGAGTTTTCAGAACACAGGCATGGCTTAAGTATGGCTGGATATAGCCCCTGCATGAATTGAAAAATACCTGAGGCTATGGATCAGGTCCATCTATGGTACTTCCTAAAGAGGTTATTCTTTCCACCTCATCTCCCATTCCCCTTGAACAGAACAGAACAATTTGTAGTTCTTTATGTTTTGATTATTTGTACGTCTTTAATGATAACTAAAGCCTTATTAATGTATTAATTAAAATATGTTTACATAGTGGCCTTTTCTAAGGGATTCCTCCCATGTGATTTGCTAGAAAGGAACATAGAACTGCGACATCAGGTGTCCCATATTCTAAAAAATAAGTTTTACAGATTATGAAAATAGTGACTGTTAAATATTCATTCTTTCATTTCAGTTATAAATAAAAATATTATTACTACCTCCCTCCCATATATTAGTTACAGCCAGTGGCTAAGTGAAAAGTTATCTATTTGCAGGTTGCCTGCAATTTATATCATCTCTGGAAAGTCATTCAAACTAGATAGTTCATATTGAGTTTGGTCAAAAAATTGATGAAGAATTTATTATTCCAAAGCTATTTAATTTGTTCTTTACCTTTGCCAGTGACTAAACACTGAAGGAGTAATTATGTAAATTTTAGCTATTTATGTTCAAATACTTTTGGTTCAATAACCAAGAGTGTAATCTGCTCAGTACAGAAAACTCTATTAGGTGTTGTTTTCTGACGTCTAGTTGCTGAGTATGATGGTGGAGTGTTCGTCAACTGCAACAGAACAGAGGTATAAGGAGCCTCACTTTTTGTAATCATCTGACTCTCCCTCACCATCTGCTGATCTGGGACATAGCATTTGTGGGTGACTCATCAAATTTAAGAAAGAGCTTTGAACCTGAGAATGCTTGAAATTGCTTGAAAATATCACCTCTATAGATAAGGTTTTGTCACAATTTAAATTCAGGAGACAACATGGTTTTGAATTTCCCAAAAGATTGTTCTCATAGGCTGAAAAACACATGACAGTGATAAGTGACATCCATTTCACTTATTCCACTTCTTTGATATGAACAGTTATTAATATTTGATATAGAGAAAGATCCCCTTCAGCATTTGCATTGTCTGGTTTAATTTGGTTTGGTTATTTGAACTATATAACCCCAGATTTTCTGTGTTTTCTGAGAGAGTACAGGTATAAATCTGAAATTTATAGATGATTCACATATTTGGCAGAACACTTAATCTAGAAAATATTAAACCAAATCCTGAGATGGATAAGAAATTTTAAGATATAAAATCATACCCACAGAGAACAATGTGATGTGAAGAAATTCTAAGATATAAAATCATACACACACAGAGCACAATGTGAGGTAGCAGCATCAACTCAATAAATCTCAGGTGCGTGGAACAAATGGATTTTGGGAAGATAAGACTTATGTGGATTGTGGGCAAGAAACGAACTAAGATTTTAACTACAAAAACAGGTTAGCATGATTTTTCAGTATTTCCAGTGTCATAACTTGTGAGGGTTAGTATTTATGAAGAGGGCACTGAGTAGTGTAATACTACTAATAGTAATAATAGCTACAATAATAATAGCTACAGCTTTTATTCAGAACTTAGGCTCTACTCATTGCTTCTGTCTTTTTCATTCCCTGAGATAATTCCCCATTGTATTATTATTTATTAAAACAATCTTTATTTTCCTCTGGGATGTGATCCTGTTTGTGTAGTTTGGTTCTCTCTCTCTTTTTTTTTTTTTTTTTTTTTTGAGACACGCTGTCAATCTGTTAAGTGCGATGATACAGTCACTGTAATCTCGAACTCCTGGCCTCAAGTGATCCTGCTCCTTGGCCTCCCGAGTTGCTAAGATTATAGGGGTGAGCCACTGTGCCCAGCCTATTGCCTCTGTTTTGCAGTTGAAGAAACTGAAGTTCAGAGATGCTATATAACTTATTTTATTATAATAAATAGTAAGTTAGCTAAGAATAAGGAATCGAGATTTCATGGCTTAATTGGTGCCTTATACATAACTAGGTTATGGAATTAGTGGGCTTAAAAAAACGTATTCCAGGGCTAGAGAACAGAGTAAATGGGGGAACCAATTATTTGCTTAGATGGCCCACTGAAAAGGATGGAGTTTGGGAAATAGTGTCATGGCATACTTCTTTTTTTTTTCTTTTTTTTTTTTTTTTTTTTGATACGGTTTAAAAAAAATTACCCAGGCTTGATTTCACCGGCAAGATAATGGCACAAACTCAGCACACCGCAACCTCCGCCTCCTGAGTTCAAGCGATTCTCCTACCTCAGCCTCCCGAGTAGCTGGAACTACAGGCACGTGCCACCATGCCCAGCTAATTTTTGTGTTTTTAGTAGATACTGGGTTTCACCACGTTGACCAGGATGGTCTTGATCTCTTGACCTCGTGATCCACCCGCCTTGGCCTCCCAAAGTGCTGGGATTATAGGCGTGAGCCACCACGCCTGACCCTCTTTTTCCTTTTTTTAACACGACTGCTAGCAGACTTAAATTTCCTGATGTAGGCTGCATTATATTTCTAGTGGATGGTGCAGAACTAATGCATAATCGAATGTCTTCAGTTACCTTGACCATGTCTTTCTGCAGTTACACAGTTCAAACAGGCACAAGTAGTTTTTCCTATTTAGCTCTTGTTAATAATCATTGTTCTGAGTCTTTTGTTCAAGAAAAAATGCCCCTGAAATGACAGGAGATGGTGCTATACCTGATGCTCTCTGGCGGCCGCTGATGCCAGGCTCTTCGCCCTCCCATTCAGGGAAATTGCGATTTCAGAGAAGCCCCCAAAGGTAGGTTCCTGTTTCTTTGTCTAATCAACTTCACACCTCTCCACTAATCACATTATTAGAACCACCTTAGTACAGATGTTTCATCCAACAATATTTACCTAAATGTGCTAGGCACCATTCTAGGCCCCTAGGTATTCAAAAGTAAATGATATTGTTGAGATTCCTGCCCATGGAGTTTACATTCTGGTAACAAGTGAATCCAGTTAAGGTGTCTTTAGCTGGAGGAAAAAGAAAGCCCTGATTCCAATAGTCTTAAACAGTAAGCAAGTGTGTGTCTTCACATACCGAGAAGTCCAGGACAGTAACTCCAGCTATGGGTTCTGGGAGCCTGGCTCCTCTTCGCTGAGCTTTTCTTAGTCCTGCCTTATTCCATACCAAAGTCTCATTCTCAGGCTGCTTAGCTGGATGCTCATTTTGCTACACACAGGGTTAGGAGCAGAGGTAAGGGAACCAAAGAACCCTGCCTCTCTTCTCCCTTCTTTTCTGCTCCCTGTCCTCTCTGCCTCTTTTTCTTCCTCTATCTTTACATATTTCCCCTAAAGAGCTTATCTCCACTCCCTCATCCCCAGCTCTCAATCTGACATGAGATCTGGCTCTGAGCCCTATCCTTGGTCACAGCTCTCCAGTACCAAATTCTCATAGCTTTCCTTGACTTTCACATCCATAAAATCTCCCTCCTGGATCCATAGCAGCCAAGAGCAGGGTTAGGGTTAGGGTCAGAGGTAAGGGTACTAAGGAACCCTCCCTCTCTTCTCCCTTCTGTTCTGCCCCCTCTCCTCTTTGCCTGTTCTTCCTCCTTTACCTTTGCATATTTCCCCTGAAGAGTTCATTCTTTCCTCCATCATCTGCTAGGATGACAACCCGCAGAGCTAGGCCATCAGCCATAGCTGTGATTGCTGGCTCCAGATCCACTTTCTCAGCTGCCTGCTGGGCATCTTCCCTGCCATAGGCCCATCATCTTCATCCATTTTGCTGTACGGACAGTGTTTTAAAGTCCTTTTGTGAACTCTAGAGAGGACAGCATTCAAGTATTTACAGATAACAGGAATACTGACAAGAGGGTAAAAGTTTCATCCACACATTGTCTCAGCAAATGCTGACCATATTGGTGCTGAGTGCCGGGTATTATTAAAATGTGTCTCACTAAGTAAGACAAAGCAAATGAACCAGAACAATGCAAGGGTCTTTTCTTCTAAGGTATTGAGTAAGTAGGTCAGTATGTACAAGTCCCAGCCCCTCTGTGGCAGCCAGGGAAGGGCACTCCTAGCTTCTGGCCAAAGCAACTGGAAAAAGGCTTTGGGAGACAGAGCCCAGGTGTGGGTGAGAGCACTGCTTATCCAGAGTGGCAACACCTAGGCTTCCCTCTTTACACATCAGGCAGAGCTGAGACCCAACTAACAGCCAAGCCAGGCTCCACCATATGACATTCTTCATCCTGTGGAGAACTCAGGCCCTGAGAAGACCCTGCTGAGTGCCCAGGGGCAGTGGCAAGGGCATTAAGTGACTCGTGCCTCACCCCCCTCTTCGGCTGCTTTGCTGGAGTCACAGGCTGCTGCATTCTTCAGTGTCCTGTGCTGAGGACTTCACGTGACTGAGTCATGAGCTAAGGAGGACTGAAACAACCTGTCCTGTCACCTCACCCCTTGACAGCGCCAAATGACTAAGAGAGCTTTCTAGAATTCTTGGCCAAAACTGAACTCCACATCTTCCCCTTAAACCACTTCCCTTCTCTTAATTTTCCCATTCTTCCAATCACAGCACTGCTTCTCTCCCAGGTTCAAAATTTCCCCTTCCTACTCAGAGCACAGACTACCTTGAGGTTGCTCACCTCCACTCACTACCTCCTCTCCCATCACTTTTTGTGTAATTATGACAAGAGTTGCCTACTTGGGACCCCAGCTCCAATTGTAATAGCCTTCTTACTTCAAAGTCTTAGCTTCCCCTGCCTAATGAAAACAGAGCTCCTCATGCGTCAGAGAAGACGGCTTTAGAACTGCATTCCCAAGAAGACCCTGTGTTCAGGGGCTCTGTGTCCAGACTGACCAACAAGCCCGATGTGGAAGGAGGTTCTGGGCAGAGGGGGGTTCGAATTTAATAATAAAGCTACTGCAAACTGGCACCAACTGCATGCCAAGCTCCTTACACACATTTTCTTTTCTTTTTCTTTTCTTTCTTTTTTTTTGGGGGGGAGGGGTGGAGTCTTACTCTGTTGCCCAGGCTGGAGTGCAGCGGTGCCATCTTGACTCACTACAACCTCCACCTCCCGGGTTCAAACAATTCTCCCTGTTTCAGCCTCCCAAGTAGCTGAGATTACAGGCAACTGCCACCATGCCTGGCTAATTTTTGTATTTTTTTTTTAGTAGAGACGGGGTTTTGCCATGTTGGCCAGGCTGGCCTCGAACTCCTGAACTCAGGTGATCCACCCGCCTCGGCCTCCCAAAGTGCTGGGATTACAGGCATGAGCCACTACACCCGGCCTTACACACATTTTCTTGTTAATTTCAGCATCAAAGCTAAAAGTAGGCATTCTGACCCCACTTTATAAAAGGGAAACCTGAGGCTTAGAGAGGAAGAACTATTTCTGCAGAGTCACGGAGTTGGCATGTGGCTGAGCCTCATTCTGCCCCTGCTATCTGAGCCCATGCCGGGGCCTTGCTCCTTTCACACAGAGGAAGGGGTGTGGCTCTGCTCACCACTGTCTGCTCTGTGCCTAGAACAGGGCCTGCCACATTGTGGGTGCCCATTAACGTGGGTGGCAAGAAGAAACGTTAGAAATGGAGCAGCATTCCCAGGACAATGCCTATTTGTAGCAAAGTGAACAGGAATGCAGGTTGGGCCAGTTGTGAAGGGTTTACATGTTTTGGTGAAAATAATAATAAGTTGATTTCTGTAGACAAAGGGAAGTCACTGAAGCTTTTAAACTGATGAACCCTCTTTTCATCAGCTGCACCCTGAATCTGCTATCAAGAACCTTACAAGAAAAACTAACATGAGAAGGAGTCCCTCCTGGCAGCTTCCTTGCTTGTTAAAATTCTCTGTGAATGATCTGTCTCAAACAAGACATGAAATTACCGATTTTTGCTCTATCTTCTCTGATTTGCACAGAGCTGCCCTTTTGGAGATCCACAAATGTGCAATTGTCATGCTGCCATTAAGTCTTCCAAAATATTGATTTCAAATGTGAATTCCCATCCTCACCAATTATCTTCAAAAGGAGAAGCATGTCAGGGAAAAAACATCGTATTTCCCCACCCTTTGTTCTGTAGCCAGAGCATTTGTAAATGTAACATTAAGTTTAGAAAACAGCTGGTGTTTCAACCCAAACTTTAGAGCTGGGGGAACTGAGACCTGGCATAAAGATATGGTGTCCAAGGAACAGCAATCCTCAGGGCCCACAGGGCTGGGCTCCTTTCATTCCACGGAAGGGGCCCTTGCAATCATGTTCAGTAGGATCTGTTGCTGTTCTGTTTCCCCGCCTCCAGAATCGGGCCACATCAGTCCCAAAACTTTTTCTGAAGCTGCTGGAAAAGAAGTGCCCCCTCCTCATTAGCATAATCTGGAGCTGACAGCAGCCGCCCACCACCCCAGGGAAGTCAGTATGAGAATAAAGCCTCTCGTGAAGGAAATAGAGACCATCAATAGAAGAGACGGCTTCCCAATGACGCACCCTGTGCCTGATGCCAGATTCACTTCCTCAGTTTCCCAGCTTCGTAAGCCTGTATTGGCCCACTACTCACCCTCCACCCAGCAATCACGTCCACCTTTCTTAAGCCGATTTGATTAGATTTAGCTACTTGTAACTAAAGATTCTTCTTTACAGACATAAAGAAATATTCCGAATGGTGCCTTCTAAGTGCGGAAAAGGAGGTATGTGTGAGAAATGGATTTAGCACAGAGAAAAGAGTAAATAACGTGGGATGAGAAGTGTGGACAATGGGAAAAAGCAGAGTTCTGCAAAATCCCAACTTGAGAGGTTAAAGGCAGGGAGGCAAACCAGGCAGGAGCCCTGCCAACGTGAGGAACATGAAGCTCACGCTCCCAGGGGTGCACAGTAGAAGGCAGTCCCCCTACCGCCACTTGGGACCAGGGCTGTGGGACCAGAGCATGGCTTCTACAAAGGGCCAAGGGAGTGCTGAAGGGTTTGAATCCCAGGGAGTCGCAATCTTCCTGGAGTTTTTAGAAATCATTACATTGTCAATGGGTCGGGGTGGCAGGACCAGAGACAGAGTGAAGCTTCTCCAAGAAGCAAAGGGAATCTGCTTGCTGTTTTCAGATACCACTCAGCTATCACCACCTGTGGACACTGCTGGGGGGAATGTCACACACAGGCTCTTGCCTTGTATGCATAGCTGCAGCTCCCCATTAAGTCAGGGGGCCTGTGAGTTAGGGCTACACCTTGTACACCATAGAATCTTCCCCAGCTTCTGGCATGGAGCTGGTGCTACAGTGTCATTTCTGTGATAACATCTTATATTTACGTGGTGACACATGGCTTAACACATTCAGCAGTGAGGCCTTGTCTGAGCTCTAGAAGGTAATTCCAGCAGGGATTTTTCTCACTGCTTGAAAATGAAAGGTTGGGGACTTTAAGTGCCCCTCTCAAGGGCTTAACTAAGTCTTCTGAGTCCCAGGGCAGTGGCCTCTGTCCACCATGCCAGTGGTCGTTTCCTGCCTGGCCCATCTACAACCAATCACCCACAGAGGCAGGGCCAGGCGACATCTCTTCAGCCAAGACATAGTAAGTGGCCTTAGGCAGCCTAAATGTCACTTTCTCCAAATGCCAGAGACACTCCTGCAGTCCTCCCCAAGAGAACATGGTGCTTTCCTTTTGTGGCATTTGCAGTTTCAAATAATTTACTTATAGGTATATTTGTTCAATATCTGTCTCCTCCCTTGGACTATATGCTTCATAAGAGCAGGGGCTGTGTTCTTTTCGTTAACCACTAATAAACCATGTCTGGCATGGAATAAGCCCTCAATAAGTTGATAACGTGAGTGAATAACAGAATAAAGGAGATGGAGCCAGAACTTCAGCCTCAACATCTCAGGTTTCCTTTGAGCAGCCTTCAGCCTATGAGTATGGGGCCAGTTGTGAGATTCAGACCTATGCAGAGGAGACCAGGTCTAAAGACCGCATCATGCTCTCCTTTACCCTGGCACCTTCCGGCACCACCTGAGTGTCCCCCAGGCCCTAAACCACCTGAGTGTCCAGATCTCATCTGGATATTGGTGCCTGTGGTGTGTCTCTTCTTGGGGGCTGATTAGAAAGATGTGCACAAGTGGAGCTTAAAGCTACTGAGCTCACACCTGCTCTGTTCCGTTCATACCCTTCTCTGACTCTTGGTGGGATCTGTAATGCATGTGTTTGGCACAGTCAAGTGTTGATTAATAATCTGCCTACAAAGAAGAATACATAGGAATCTGGAGCCATGGAGCAGGGTATGGCTTTTGATCTGTGCATTATGGAAGGTGAAACTAAAAGATGAAAGTGTGCAGAGGGCCTGAGGGGCTGGATGAGTTGTCCAGGACAGGAGTCCACAACCAGCAGGCAGAGATTCACCTTCCACACTGCTGGGGCTGCCTCTAAAAAGCACAACAGGATGCTGCCTTTTTCCCCCTGGAATCCATCTGGGCCGCCCCACCAGGCCCATAGCAGAAGTTCTTAGCTGCTGCCTTGGGACATACCAAGGCATAAATTGCAATCACCCATGAGGCATGCTGCAAGTAATTCATTACTAATAGAAATTAGAACTTAGAAATGAGATTTTTGTTTGTAATGTGGAACAACTCTCCCTAAAAGGTCTTGATTCTCACTCTGTGTCCTTGAGTAGGAGAGAAAGTAGGTACTAGCCCTGGTGAACAGGACTGTATCTGACCCCAGCGTGAGTAGGGAAGCATGGTGCATGGGAATGCAACTCTAATGTCGTGGCTGCAAATGTGGCTGAGACCACTAACCTACAGAATAAAACCCCAAGTCCTGAGCATGGGCATGAGACTCTCTGAGCTCCAGTGCCCCAACCTGGACCATCCCCCCTCCACCCCTCAGCTCCTGCAGTCAATCCACACTCTCAGGTTCCCTCCACACACCCTTGCTCTCTTTCCTTTCCACATCTATCCCTAACAGATGCCCTTTTCCCTTTGTTTGCCAGCTCACACTTCAAGACTCAGCCATGGGGCCTTCCAGAGTCCTGAAATCACTTTGTCTCTTAGCTGCTTTGATTCCTCACACCCCACATTCTGCAATGTGCCTGCTCACTCTTTCCCAGTCTCTTGCTGGCTTTTCCTTCTCCATCCACCCTGTGAATTTTGGAGTGCCCTGGGCTTCCTCTTGAGCCTTTTCTTTATCTGCATTCCCTAAGTGTTGGTGTTCCTAGGTAATCTCACACGTTACCTGACTTCTATGCGATGGTAACTCCCAAATGCAAATCTCTGAACCTCAACTTTCTCTACAGCTCCACTATCCAACATTACTAGCTCCCAGCTACACATGTCTACTGGGCACTTAAAATGTGGCCAGGCTAAACTGAGATTTGTTGAAAGTGAAAAATGTGCTCCAGATTTTGAAGAATTAGTACCCAAAAGATGTAAAATATCTCACTAATTATTTTATATTAACTGCATGTTGAAATTATAATATTTGGGAAATACAGGATTAAATCAAATACATATCAAAATGACTTCTACATTTTCATTTTAATCTTTTTTAAATATATTTTTTATTGCATTTTAGGGTACATGTGAAGAACATGCAAGATTGTTGCATAGGTACATAAATGGCAATGTGGTTTGCCGCCTTCCTCCCCATCACCTATATCTGGCATTTCTCCCCATGTTATCCCTCCCCAGCTCCCCACCCCTCACTGTCCCTCCCCTAGTTCCCCCACACAGACCCCAGTGTGTGATGCTCCCCTCCCTGTGTCCATGTGTTCTCATTGTTCAACACCCGCCTGTGAGTGAGAACATGCGGTGTTTGATTTTCTGTTCTTGCGTCAGTTTGCTGAGAATGACGGTTTCCAGGTTCATCCATGTCCCTACAAAGGACATGAACTCACCGTTTTTCATGGCTGCATAATATTCCATGGTGTATATGTGCCGCATCTTCCCTGTCCATTGTATCATCGATGGGCATTCGGGTTGGTTCCAAGTCTTTGCTATTGTAAACAGAGCTGCAATGAACATTCTTGTGCATGTGTCCTTAATGTGGTTTCTAGTGAATGTAAAAATCACACATGTTGGCTCACATTTGTGGCTCACGTTGTATTTTCATTGGACAGCACTGATCTAGGGCACCAGATTCCTTCCTTTTCTGTCTGCTCAACATCTCTACTTGGACGTCCAAGAGAACACTCACTTTGAAAGGATCAGATGGAACTTTTGATTATCTACTCCATGCTTGGTACATGGCACCACAATTTCCCTAGTTGCTATGTTAAAAGCCCTATAATTAAATTCTTACATCCTCCTTTTTCTTCACTTCTATATCCAGCTCCTTTGCAGGTCCTAATGGTTCTTCCAAAATACACCCTCAACCTGAGCATGTGTCTCCAATCCTAGCACAATCAACTCCAGCCCCTGCAGTGCTTTCTGTGGGCATGGCCGGAGGCTCCACATCACCTCCCACTTCTCTCTTGCTCCTCACTACTCACCCTCCACCCGGCAGCCAGAATGGTCTTTTCCCAACACTAACAAGGCCAACCCTGAGAAAAATCTTTGACACCTTCTCATTGTACTTAAAAAGTCCCGATCACAGCCTGCAAGGCGCTACAAGACCCATAGTGACCTGGCCTCTACTCTCCTCTTCGGCCTTAACGGCCTCTCCTCCCTGCCCCAGCCCCTTGGTGTTTCCCAAACTCATGAAGTTCATTTTCCCTCGTGCCCTGTGCACCTGCTGTTCTCTGCCTCTCGTGCTCTTCCCCGCTCTTCAGCATGGCATGATGCCTCATCATAGAGGCACGCCTGGGCTGCTGTGGGCTCTATCCCAGCACCCCATTTTCACCTTCCCACTCCTATCACTCTCTAAAGTTATCTTATTTATGTTTTTGCTCACTTGCCAGTTGTTCACCTCCTCCTTCAGAAAGAAAACTCCCCAAGGGCAGAGGCCCTGTCTGCAAGCTCCACAGCTGCACTGCCAGGCCCTGGAGCTGTTCCTGGCCACAGAAACCCACATGAATGAATGAAGGTTTATTGAATGAATAAATGCACACAGAAATGCCACACATCCCTCCTTTGAAACCCCCAAAATATTCATGATTATCTCCAGCCTGGATATTTCCATTATGTATCTCTCTATACATCCACCTCCCCAGCTGTATTAGCCTGTTCTCACACTGTTAATCAAGAACTGCCAAAGACTGGGTAATTTATGAAGGAAGAGGTTTAATTGACTCACAGTTCTGCAGAGCTGAGGATGCCTCAGGAAACTTACAATCATGATGGAAGGGGAAGCAAACACATCCTTCTTCATATGGCAGCAGCAAGAAGTGCAGAGCAAAAGGGGGGAAAGCCCCTTATAAAGCCATCAGGTCTCACGAGAACTCACTCACTATCATGAAAACACCATAAGGGTAACCACCCCCGTGATTCAACTACCTCCCACCAGGTACTTCCCATTACATGTTGGCGTTATGGGAACTACAATTCAAGATGAGACTTGGATGGGGACATAGTGAAGCCATATCACCAGCTCAACAATGAGCTGATAGGGTGAGCAAGGTGAGGCTGCTTCAGACTTCCTTTGTCTCCCAAGACCTATCTCAGGGAAAGGCACGCAAGGGGTACTTGGTGAGCTCCTACTGAATCCAAATTATCTGCTGGTAGCTCTTGACTCCACCACACTTCTCAGAGCTAGTTGGTTGCCACAGGACACACCCACTCAGGCTTGCCATGAAGGCTGGAGCTGACCCTGGTCCAGATGTCTACATGCTATCAGTGGCTTCCTTCTACACTGTGTGCCCCCATGTCCGTGCAGAGACAGGTAAAGCCAGAACTGGAAAAAAAAGGACAGAACACATGTACAGACAGGAATGCTGCCTGTGTTTCTGAGATCTTTTCACCTCCTGGGTTAACCCTATCTGAGACTCAACTTCATTTCTGCCCTTAGAGTCCAGTACATTAACTCTGTTTCCTTATAATAAACTCCCCTTTCTTATTCAAACTAGCTCCAGTGGATATCTACTCTTTGCAACCAGGAATCCTTAAAAACACAGGCCCCCAGCAGGAAAGAGAGTCCACATACCCCTTGTCCCTATGCTGCTCAAGGTCCCAGTTTTGCAAGCAACCCCTCCCCGTAGTGATCTCAGCCTAAGGAAATAAAAAGTAGCTCCTCTTTGCAAAAATGCTGAGTCCCAGCATAGAATAGGTACCCACTTCGTTCTTCGACTGCTCAATGCTGTGACCCAGGGCAAGGGTCTCTTGAGTCTTTCAGGATATTGATGTGAAAAATTCATGTGTATCTTGGATTATGCAGCAAGTAGCGTCCTAAAAACTGTATGTGAATCATATTTTTTAAAATACAGTCCCATTTCCCCACTGGCGTGGCTATTTGCTCAGCGATGCTTTTTCTTCCTTTCTGATTTATCTTCAACCGGCAGGAGCAAACTATAACCCTAGCTTCACATTTCTCTTCTTCCCAAGTGGCTCATCAATCAATCAACAAAATTTTCATTCAGAGCCCATTATGTGTAAGACATTGTTCATGATCTGTAAAGAGAAGAGGGAATGCACTGAATGCACTAGGGGAAGCTGCTATCTGTGAATCCTCTATAAAACCATGGGAATAGTCAACCTCTTATTTATCTCTTCCGTAAATTCAGATTTTCTTCTATCAGGTTTTCCCAAAGAGGTGCCCACGTGTACTGAAGAGCCCTTCTAGGTTACCATAGCAATGGAGAGTCATAAAAGGATATTGAGAAATCTAAACACTTCTATAAATCTTCAATAATAGCAATCACAATTGTTTGGAGCAATAATTGAGACTATTCATGGTATGTTCCAAGGAAAAGCACAAATAACTCACCAATCAGCAATTCCTGGCAAAGAGAGAGCAAACTAAGACAAAGTTAAATAAACCCTTTAAAAATAAGTTGTGTCAGGTCAACATAATTTTTCTTTGTGACAGAAGACAGACTTCTGCAACTGCAGGAACCATAGGCCAGCCACCACCATCTCTACAGCCTGTACTTTTCCTATTGTCTGTAGCATCCAAGAACCTTCATGGAGCACCTCAACAGCTTCTACTCAGCTTCAGAAAAAAATACCCAAATTTGTTTCATATATTTATGATTCACCTGGTCTACAAAGGATTCTGAGGCACCTTATAAAAGATGGTGCTGCACCAAAAGGTAAATACAATCATCCCTCCATATCCACAGGTTCTGCATTCCCAGGTTCAACCAACTGCAGATTGAAAATAATCAGAAAAAAAGTGAAAATAATAATAAAATAAAAAGCACAAATACAAACAATACAGTATAACAGCTATTAAGTGTTTACATGGTATTAGGTATCATAAGTAATCTAGAAATAATTTAAAATATATGGGAGGAAGTGTGTAGGTTACAAGCAAGTCCGTACACCATTTTACACATGGGACTTGAGCACCCACAAATTTTTGGTATCTTTAGGGGGTCCTGGAACCAATCACCCCACCCCACAATGGATACCAAGGGAAGACTATAATAAAAAGGAGAAGCATCACAGCAAAGGGCTTACTGGAGAATTTTTTATTGTTTGCAAATCATAGACATGAACTCAAGCCAGCTTTATAAGAAAAAAAAAAGCAGTAGAATTTTGCAATAACAAATACTTAAGATTTAATCTGAGGAAATCAAAACCAAGGACGTAACTGGCCCCAGGAAGGACAATCACCAGCAACAAAGCTTTTTTCTGGGTCCCAGGGAGTATTATCTGCCTGTCCCTCAGCTCTCTTTCTCTCAAGACATCTACTTTCTCTTCTTTATCAGAAAACTGGCTTTCCTGCTGCCCATCAGATGGTTGCCTTCAGCCTCAAAGTCTACTTCTCAGGGCTCAAGACACCTGGAGAGATACCCTCTTGGTCCACCCCAAACTCCCAGAAAGAACTGAGCTTTGACCCAGCTCATCACAGATGACTGTCACTTATTCAGAGATTGGTTGAATCAGAAGGTAGATCTGTCTTAGTCAGCTCAGACTACCATAACAAAATACCATAGACTTAAACAGCAGGAATTTATTTCTCACAATTCTGGAGACTAGAAGTCCAAGATTGAGGCACCAGCACGGTTAGTGTTTGGTAAGGGCTCTCTGGAGTTGCAGGTGGCCACCTTCATGTTGTACCCTCACATGGCCTTTCCTGGGTACATGCAGGTGGAGATAGAGAGAGGAAACAAGCTTTCTGGTGTCTCATAATTCCATCATGAGGGCCCCATCCTCATGATCTCATCTAAACCTAAGTACCTTCCAAAGGCTCTGTCTTCAAACATCATCACATTGTAGGTTAGGGCTTCAACATACTAATTTGTGGGGGGGCGGGGGGGCAGAGGGAGGGCAAAAAAATTCTTTCCATAGAAGTGCATGAAATTGTTCAAAATGACAGCTTGGGGTCCACCACCAGGGGTGAGGAGGCATAGCCAATGTGGACTCAGATGCAATTCCAAATGCATCCTTTACAAAAATTAAAGTATGTGAATAAATGCTTTAAGAATAGCTCTAATAATATACTAATGCCTTCTAAAGGGAGGTCAAAAGTCATTTGTTACTTTTTCTGGGTTGAATACACAGCGCACATCCTCCTTCCCCTTGCAGTTTGCTCTAATCTGCCAATCTCCCAGCCACTCCCCTTCATTCATTGAAGGCTTGCACTTACATGTTTTTCTACCTCAGGCTTTGCCATCATCCGGGGTGGTGTCAGCCAAACGGATGACCCCACAGATGGCCTCTTAATTCTGTTTCTTGACCTACTAATTTCCAATGGTCCTCTCTTCCCCTTCCCCTCACACTTCAGTAAATGTTATGCTTCTAGAATCACTAATGCAAGCACTTTCAGCCACAATGCCTTCCCCTCCATCTTGCTCACTCAACTCCTCTTACTCTGATACTTCTTGAGCTGTAGTTTCTCTCTAGTCATCAGCCTTCTCCTTTCTTCATTTACTAACTCAACTTGGACTCCATGATCCATGATTTTAACAATATTATATTTTAACAATATTTAACAATATATCTGCTGCTTTTTATTTGTATCATCCAGATAAAACCCAAGCCCAGGAAAACCCAACTTGATGCTACCTTCTAGCCTCTGTCTAAGCCAGAAAAGCCAACCAGGGCACCTTAGGACCACTACACATTCTTGATCCTCAACTTCAAGTGAGCCGGCACTCTGTCAAGCAAACCTACTACATCATCTCTTGCCATTCTTCATAGTAATTTTTTCAAACTTTATCCTTCTCAAGCTTCCACCCCTGCTATCCACCCACATTCTTCTGTCTCATCAGGAGATCTTGCCTCCTACTTCACAGAGAAAACAGATGCTCTTGGACAGGAAACTCCCATAATGAAACACACAGATGCGAGGGAACCCTCCCTTTCTCTCTTTCTCTCCTACAGCACAAGAGGATCTGAAATAACTATCCACCCAACCGATCTTTGGATCCCACTGCCACGTATCACCTATGGAATCTCTTATTATCATTTATCCTTTTCCTTACAATATTCACAACCTCTCTCCAATTTATCTTTACCGGCTTTTAAGCATCTGCCCATCTTCATTGCCAGAGTCCAGTTTCAGCTACTCCCCCATCTCTCTCTTCCTCTTCATAGTCAACCCTTAAGGGAGAGTTGTTGTCACTCACCATTGCCATGCCTTCATACCTCATCCACTCCACAGCCCACTCTGATCTGGATCTGATGCCCGTCATTCTACCTAAATAGCCCTTGCTAATATCTCCAATAATTTCCATGCAGCCACACTGGACATTTCCTTTGCCTCGTCTTAGTGGACCTTTCAATAGCATTTGAAACTGTTGTAATTTCCTTTCTTCTGAAAGACTTTTTCTTAAACTTTCATAGCCTAACACCCTCTTCTTGTTCTATTTCTTCTTCGCTGGCCGTACTTCCATTTCCTTTCAAGTTTATCCTTCTCCTCAGCCCAAACATAATGGAATCCCTCAAAACCTCATCCCAGGCATTCCTTCTTGTCTCAATTAACACTCTCTTTCAGCCCACAGCTGCACTTACCACCAAAAGAAAAAAAAATGATTCACACAATTATAAAACCAGCCCACACCTCTTTTCTGAGTTCTAGGTCTTCATGTAAAACCGCTTAACTAGCATCTCCCCTTGGTTGTTCCTAAAACATCTCATACACAAAAGCTCTAAAACTAAACTTTTGTTCTACCCCACCAGCTTCTCATTCTGCTCTCTTCTAGCAGTTATATCTCATTCAGTAACACTACTGACAAACCTATGGTTCAAGCCAGAAGTGTTAGTGTCATCCTGACACCACCTTTTCCTCACTTGTCATGTCAAATGTATCACCAAGCCTACAGGCTTTACTCTCCCAGTATCTCTTGAACCATCTACTTTTCTCTGTCTCTACCAGCATCCTAACCTATCTCATGGCTAGACTATTTCAAAAATCTTCTACTCTGAGACTGCTCTAATTAGCCCTCCACACTGCAGCCGGAGTAATTGTTTTTCCTAAATGCAAATCTGATCATGCGCCTCACCCACCCCTATTTACTCTCTGACCCCAAACTTACATCAGGGGATTTATGTTCTTCCTTGGGGACACTACAGCATCTAAACTTCTTCCTCCCGTAGGACACATCCTATCTCACTTGTAATTGTTGATTACATCATACACACACACACTTGCAAACATGTGCAACACAACCACTGTGAGCTCCTTAAGGCAGGAGCTTCATCTTATGCATCTCTGTAGCCCTTAATGGTGTTCAGGAAATTCTTACAGAAATGAATTAACTCAACTGAATTATACTGAAGCCATTCATTTTTCACAGCAGAAAACTCAGAGGGTCTGAGGTCTTCTTAAACATCAAATTGTCTCCACTAGTCAATACATGAGATAAAAGTTGGGATGTTGTCAAACTGCTTCATAGTTTCTAAATAGCCCCTGTATCTGCTCTTCAATGACTTTGAGTGATGAAATGAAATGGAGACCATGCCCAGTATGGGGTGACATGAAGAAGGGTATGGAGAATACGTGTGAATGGCGGTGGGCAGCTGGGGCAAGGGAGTGGTGACCCGGCTGGATATCAGGGAAGGAAGCAGGAGAGCAAGGGCTGTTATTGTGCAAATAGTAAATGTTTCCACTTGGATCCTCAGCTCAGCCTCCTCTCCTCTAATGACTCTTATGAGTACCTACCCAGATCATGCACATCTCTTCTTGGCAGCAGATGGCAGCGCTAATAAGCCACAGTGGCAAGCTAAATGCTGACAGGTGGCAGGGAAATGGGCTCCTCTCCCCTTTAAAAAGAAAGCTTGTCTTGAAGATGAAGCAAGTGGATGAAAACCATGCAGAGATGTGTCTTTTTCAATGAGGCACAAGTCTTTCAAAGTGACTTCCAATGACTTTACCTACAGACCAAGAGTACACAGAGAGGAAGTCTTTGTAAATGTGGCCAGTAAAGCATTTCTATGGAGCCAGCCCTGACTTCCTGAGTAATGATTAGAATCTAACTCCAGACCACAGATAATGGACTCCAAGGAAACCAGAGACCCACAGATGGTCCACCCACCCTTCAATGACACCTCTTTACTTGGTTCCCATGGCATACTGAGCACACCTATCTCTGAACTTCCATACGGTTTTCTAAAAGCCCTATAAACATTTGCCCACCCCCTCCCATTAATCCATAAGCTTCATGAGGAAAGGTACCATGTCATTGTCAACTCTACTATTCCCTAGTGCCCATCAAAATGCTTGATATTTAGTAGGAAATTTGCAAAATGAAAAGAACAAGCTCAACAAGATCCTGGATTTCAATCTTTCCTTCCACACAATATTATGCAAGACATTCAACCTCCCTGGGCCCTGTTTCTTCATTTGTAAAACTGTACACCTGCCCTGAAGAGTAAACACAAAAATTAAACTTAGTTCAGAATTTTAATTCTTGAACACAGCTCCTAGCAAAATGCCTAACACATAGTAGAAACTAGCATTAATTGAACCACTCAAGGAACTAACTCCCCGCTCCACCCAATTTGAAATATTGGAAGGAAATGAGACTCGTTTAGTACATAGATCAGTGAGGTATTTTATATTTACAGAAAAAAAGAATTAACACATTGAGCACCAACCAAGAGCCAGGCACTCTGCCAGGAGCATTCCTCACCATAGCTCTTTGGGTTGGCCATTACTATCCCATATTACAGATGAGTACATCGGTGCTCAAGGCAGTCGTGTGACTTGCCCAGGATGAAAGTTAATGAATGTCAAAGATAGGCTAGGATCACTGATCTTTGGAACTCTAGAGGGTCAGTTCTTTTTCTTACATCACAAAAGGAAATGTGATGAAGAGTAAGGAAGTCACCAATTCACAAAGCCAATCCCAAAGGAAGAGTGGCTGGGACCGCTGCTGGGGCACACTCATCCCACAGAGTACACACACAGGGAGCCCTCTGGGCAAGATAAGGGGTACAATTACATGGCCAACACTTTACTTCTTGACCTTTCCCAAAATGTGTGCCATTGGTATAAGTAAGAAAACATGAATACATTGCCTATTTTCATCCACTGGATTTTCTATTTAAATGCACATATGAACGTTTAAGTCCCCAGCTTAAAACCCTTCAAAGCCTCCCCACTACCAAAGTCCAATCATTTACAGTGCTGTTGCAATCACTGATCTCATCTCCTGACACTTGCTGCCTCTCAATTCATTATTGAGCCACACCCAATGGTTTGCAGTGAAACCAAATACAATATGCCATGTCTTCCGTTCTTACTGTCTTCATCTAACTCACCCTTCCTTTCCTTCAAGATTCGATTCAGGCGTGTATTCTTCCAGGGAGTTTTTCCTAACCCTTCTGTCTAGGTTTAGCTCCTATTATAATTTCTGAATTTCTCCCTCTAGTCCTACAATTGCCACATGTTTCATACCTATCTACTCACACATTTGTCTCTTGAACCTGAGTGGAAGCTATATGAGGACAAACATATATATATATATATATATATATATATATATATATATATATCTCACATATATATATATATCAAACATATATATATATCTTAATTCACCTTTTTAACCATGTTACCTGTCACAATGACACATATAGAAAGAGCTCAGAAATATTTTTGAATAAAGAATTGTATTTCCAGCAAGAGCTAAGCACCCCAGGAAATACATTATAATGGGGGATAGGTGTCATTATACATTTATCTGAACCCTACAACCCCAGTGTGAACCCTTTTGTAATCTATGGTCTTTGGGTGATTATGATGTGTCATTGAAGATTTGTCAATTAATAAATGTATTACTTTTTGTTGAGGCATGTGGATAATTAAAGAAGCTATGCACATGCAGGGGCAGAGAATATGTGGAAAATCTCTGTATCCTCCTTTCAGTTTTGCTGTGAACCTAAAAAACAAAAAAATAAAACACCATCACCATTGTATTCCCAAGTGATAGAGAAGCAACCCAGGAAACATTCAAGAAGTAAAAGAACAATGTTGACCCAAAACAAAGAGTAATTCCATGGTTATTGAATGGATAACACAAACATAATGCAAAGATGCCAAGTGAACTCAAAGTGCTTGATGAGTAGATTGCATCAGGGAAGGCTATAAGGAGACTCTGAGCACTTTTCTGCAAATGTGTATTCATATCTTTGCAGAAAGTTGACCTGAACACCCTTTGAGAACTGTATCTCACTCCTGCCCAGTAGTCTGAACTGTCCGATATGAGCTACCTTCCAGGGACTTACATAGAAGAGGGAAATCCTAGGGTGGGGAAAAGAAGTCGGTCAGTTGTCATGGAGACACTACTGACAGAAGGTGATGGTCATTGGCGGTATGATGCCAACCGTCATGTGGGAGAGAGAAAACCAACCCTTGACAGCGGTATTTCTTAGCTAAGTCTTTTTAAGAAGAGGTGAGCTCAGAAAGCTCAGGGACCAAACTCTCCATGTGTACAGCAGGGTAGTAATAGGCAGCCAGCAGTGCTGCCATGAGTGTTCAACGTGATCCTGAATATAACAGGTCTAACGCAGTGTTGGGCACATTTAATACACAGTAGCTACTATTAACTGGTCAGTTAATTTCCCATCAGTTCCTTTTATTTCTAGAAGTCGAAATTCCCTAGAAAATGTCTTTTGAATTTGAATGTGAGGAGACAAGTAAAAATTGTTTCTCCAGTGGAGTCTCCACTGGCAGATTTGTTTTCCCTGAAGTGCCTCTTTTATTTAATCCATGATATTATTCCAGTATATCCATTACAGCAAATACTCTTAAGAAGAAAGGTTTGAATTCAGAAATAAATTGCACTCACAGATCATGTCTGAGAATGTGCATCATTAGTGTTTAACTGGCAAAACCAGATACAAGGAAGATAGATGATCCCATCGGAAAAAGCCAAATCGGATTTTGAAGAGACTTTGACTTGCCCTCTTTTTCTTTTTCTTTCTGCCAAAGGAAAAGCAAAAATTAAATGGCTTCGCATATGGTTTTTGTGCATTTGCAACAAGGCTGGAGAGGCGCATCAGTCCCCAGCCGGTCAGCTCCGCAGACCCTTTATCTGTTATTGACAGGAGCTCATGGAGAAAGCCTGGGATGGAAGCAACTCCTCAGGTTTGTGTCAAGTAATGTTAATATTTGTTTGCATCCTTCCCTCTCTTCTTAGAATTGAAAACCAGCCATCTATTTCCCTCAGACCAGAATCTATTATTTATGAATTATTTCTCTATTCCTCACTTTGCTCTGAAATGCGGTACTGCCAAACCCTTCCAGCTGATCAAGGGTTTCAGACTAAAGGACTGCAAAGACGGGACAGCATCCAAAAATAGAAATTAAATCCATTTATCCTTATTCCCCCTGACAAAGGAATTTTGCTGAATGGCATGATTTTTACCTACACACAGGGAAAAATGGAGAAGAAAAGAAAACCTATGTTTGAATGCCCCTAGCCTCCCTTTTTTATTGGCCCCAGAGTGTTCTTCTTCCCTCTCCTCTGGCGCCCGGGGCCCTGGCCTGGCCAGCTCCCACCTGCTTTCCAGGCAGGCTGTGCTGCAGAACGCCAGAGCTCTGTGAGGCTCCTGAATGCCACCGTCCAGTCCCTCAGCAAGACCCCCCCCAAAAAAACACAAGGAAAGACCAGAGGCAGAGGTAGCCCAGACCAAAAGAGAAAGAGCAAGAAAAGACCTGGGCAAAGTAAAGAAGGATCCTGGGAAGCTTTCCCAAAGAAACACCCAGGGTTTTGTGATTTCTCTAATTGATCCCACAGCCAGATAAATCTGGGCTGAAAACACAGGCCCAGTCATGGGGCTTAAGTTTACTTTAAAGACAAAGAACTCCATTCCGGTGTCCCTCCACCATGGTGAGCCTGGGGTCCATCTCCATTCTTCCCAATGAAACTCTCCTATTTCGGTAGTTTAATTAGACATATTAGTCCAGTGGTTTGAGCACAAGAAAACAACATCAAAAACTATACATATACACCTAAACCCACATGCACACATACCTTTAAAATTTCAAGTGTACTTATATTGTCCAAGCAAATATGTATTTATTAATATATTCTGAAAACTAGCCACAGTTACACGAGGTAATGTTTCAAACTTCAGACAACTTTAAGTCTCCAGAATCCAGCTACAATTAAGAAGTCTTAATGAATAGCCAAGCCACTAAATGCGGTTCCTGACTGTCCCACATATCCCTGGAGTCTAATCTAGTCCATGAAGTAGAATTGTGGGCCTGGGGCTAGCGGCAAAACTGTCACTGCTTCAGAGCTGCAGACGCAGAAAAAAAATTAGTAAATGGGCACATTGAGAGGAAAAGAGTAAGCTAGAAAAGAGCAGGCACACAGCATCAAATCAAAAATTCAGCCTACACTAGCTGCTGGGAGCCAGAGGATTCACACACCAGGCAGATAAGAACAACGACTTATGATTGGTGCTGGCCTGTGGGTCCAGGGTGAATACTGAAACGTCGAGCAGTGGCTGCAGTGGATACAGTTCACGTGTTGCCTGGTGGCTGTGAGTCAGCAGCCTGGGTTTCTTTAGAGGCCTAGAGACACTGAGCAAGACATACAGCAATTGCCCCAGGTCTCCCTGTTGGACAGCAGTTGAACAAGCTGGAGTTTCTCATCTTCCTGCTCAGAGCAAATCAAAAGCAGCAAATTGCAAGTGAAGAGCAAAAAGCTGACACTATTACTCATGACACAGCAGCAGGGGGTAACAGCGGGAATGTGACAAAAGGAAAAGAAACTCCCTAAATTAAGAAAGGACATAGACGAGAACTCTAAGCGCAGGCCCTGATGATATCACTTAATCTCACAATAATGTGGCTTCCTTGTCTGTTAGATATCAGTGATATCACCGGTTCATGGGGCTGTCATGACGATTTAATGAAACGTGGATCTGAAAAGCCAGTCGGTGCCTGGTACATAGAAGAAGCCCAAAAACGTTGCTTCCTTCATCTGTTCTCATGTGGATTAGCTTCGGTCCACTTGCCTAACAAAGCACTTGACCCTTAGCTGTTCTCCCAGAGAACCAGGGAGGAATGTTCCCATAACCTTATATTGCGGAGAGAATGAAGACTAAAGGGTGAAACCACATGGACAACTTTAAAAAGCCAGAGATGGCTGATATGGTTAGGCTTTGTGTCCCCACTCAAATTGCGTCTTGAACTATAATCCTCACCATCCCCACATGTCAAGGGAAAGATCAGGTGGAGGTAATTGATGTGTCCCCACTCAAATTTCATCTTGAACTGTAATCCTCACCATCCTCACATGTCAAGGGAAAGATCAGGTAGAGGTAATTGAATCACGGAGGTGGTTTCTCCCAAGCTGTTCTTGTGAGAGAGTTCTCACAAGATCTGATGGTCTTATAAAGAGTTGTTTCCCCTTTGCTGGCATTTCTTCTTCATGCTGCCTTGTGAAGAAGGTACCTTGCTTCCCCTTCACCTTCTGCCATGATCGTAAGATTCCAGAGGCCTCCCCAGCAATGCTGATCCATGAGTCAATTAAACCTCTTTCCTTTATAAATTACCCAGTCTCCGGCAGTACTTTATAGTGGCATGAAAAGGGACTAATACCTTTTAAATGGAGAGTCAAGTGTGAAATTTCTTGGCATGACACCTTGGATACCAACCAACAGGTGCTAACATTGTTGTTGTTTTGACAATCTGCAAGAGAAGAAGATGCTTCAACCCTAGTCCTAGTTGGGCTGCTATAACAAAATACCTCCGAGTGGGTGGCTTATAAGCAACAGAAATTTATTCCTCACAGTTCTGGGAGGTCCAAGATCAAGGTGCTGGCAGAGTTGATGTCTGGTGAGGGCTGGCTTCCTGGTTCTTAAACAACATCTTTCTCATATGGTGGAAGGGGGAAGGGTTTCTCTGGGGTATCTTTTAGAAAAGCTCCAACCTCATTCACAAGAGCTCCACTCTCATGACCTAATCACCTCTCAGAGGCCCTGCCTCCCAACACGGTCACCTTGGGGATTAGGGTCTCAGTATATGAATTTAGGCAAGGACTCAAATATTCAGACCGTAGCACCCTTTTATGAAACATCCTGCCAAGGTTTGAATGTATCCCCCAAATTCATGTGTTGGAAAAGTAATCCTCAATGCAACAGTTTGGGAGGTGGAGCCTAATGGAAGATAATTGAGTCACAAGGGCAGAACCTCACAGTAGGACTTGCAAGTTGGGCTACTGGGACTGGGCTTTACTGCAGGGTCACTGGAGGGTTTCACACCGTGGAGTGGCAGGTCAGGTTTGTACTCTGAAAACACCACTCACTCCCTATGCCAGGCCATCTGTGGCTTCAGGGGAACTTCCACTACTGCTCCTTAGCATTGCAATGTCTGGGGAGAAATAGAATGCAAGCTATACATGTAATTTTAAATTTTCTTTCATAAACACAAAAAGAAACAGATAAAATTAACTTTAATAATATTTTTAACCTAATATCTCCCAGATATTATCAATTTAATGTGTTATTAATATACAAAATGATGAATACAGTATTTTACTTTTGTATCCATACTTAGCCTTTGAAATCTGGTGTGTATTTTGAACGTAGAAAACATCTCAATTCTGACTAGCCACATTTCACATGGTAGCTAAAGGCTACCACAGTCGACAGTGCAGACCAGTCGCACCCTCTGGTGACCTGGGTTTAGCAGCATTTTTGGAGAGAATCTCCACTGGATGTAAAAAGCATCGAAAAGTCATTATGAGGAAGCTGGGAGAGACACATGCAGATTGACCATCCCATTTCACCAATAAACCCCAGCGTGCCCTCCCGGAACTCTAAGAATCTTTGTCTTATTTGCCATAAATCTTAACTTAGGTCAAAACAAAATGCCATTCTCTGGCGTCTTGGAGAATACAGGAGTCTGGGAAATGAAACTTGAAGAAAATACTGAAGGGTCTTCAGGAGAACTCATCTGGTCACTCTGCCTCCTTGGGACCTCCACCAGGAGGGCATTGAAGCACCAGGTTCCCAGGGTAGAACTGTTCTTCTTGCCAGAGAAGCACCCAGAGGGTCCCTGGCACCATTTTTTTCAAGGGAACAAGAATCAGTTGGTGACCAGCACCAGTGAATACCCGGTTTCCACACCAAACTCTTAAGATATTCTCCAACAGCAGATTTCTCTTACAAATCTGCTGTTAGAGAAACAGACAAAACAAAAACACTCTTTCGAGCACAGAACTTTCCAAGGAGTTGATGGGCTGCCTCTCCTCCTCTCACTCTTCCAGGGTATTGGAAGAATGCACAATGTGTTTTTTGGTACAAGCCAGGGGCAAACAGACATTTTCTTCTTTATCCTCCTCCAAAAGCAGGTCTGTGGGACAAACATTCTTGCGGGGAGAATAAACATATTGTGTGCTTTGATTTTGTCCTCACTGCATATTTTGCCAACAGAGGTTAACAAGGCAAAAGGGAAAGAGAAAGGACAAAAAGACAAGCATGAGGGGCTTTATGTAAGAAAAGCTGCTGATAAGCACGTGAGGCACACACAGCTCTCTGAGTGCCTGCATCTGGTGTGTGGAGATAACAAAGGCACCTTACTCTCTTTGATGGGGGAAAGAGGTTTTGCCATGTGACAAGTTAGTTCCACTAAAGAAGGAATTTTATACCAGTTATTTCCCTCATGTGAAAACAAAAGAACAGAGAAGCAGAGTGTCACACCCAACCTCTCCGGCACATGTGGTCACCTTCTCTTCTCTATGGCTAACTAGTTTCCTCCATGAGCTCATCCAGTCCCATGGCTTTAAGTTCCACCTACATGTGTGGTTCCCAAGGGTTTATCTCGAGCCCTTGTCCACCCTCACCACACCCCATCTGTTCCTGGCCCTATTTCCTTCTCATTGCAGTCGACCAATTACTCAGGTCAGAACTCTTAGAGATACATTTAGCTATCTCTCTCTCTTCCCAGTCAGACCATCAGTAAATCCTGTGGCTCAGAATGCACACAGGAGCTGATGGATCCCATCCTCTGTCACCATCCTAAGCCAGCCCCACCCCTCCCCTGTTGCACAGGCTTTCTCAGCAGTCTCGTCACTTCCACTTCCACTCTACCAAACCCTACAATCCACTATCCACAAAGCAGTGAGATTGCTCCTTTGAGAACCTAAGTCAGATCACGTCACTCTTCCACTCAAAGTCATCAGCTCCCCAGCTTCCATTGAATGAAATCTAAACTCCTTGCCAAGGCCCTCCAGCAGCTCCCACTCAGCTCCAGCCACCGTGACCTCCTTGCTGGCTGCCTAGGAATGACATTTCACTCCTGCCTCAGGGCCTCTACGCTGCAGGCCCTTCTGACTAGGCCTACCACAGACTTTCACACAACCCTCTTCTTCAATTCATTCAGTTATACATCCAAAGCCACACCTTCAGAAGGCCTTCCTAGATCATCCCACCCAAAACTGCACCTCCACTGTACTGTATTTCCTTATTCTACTTTATTTTCATTCATAGCACTTACAACTACCTGAAATCATATTATATTTTATTTGCTTACTTACCTGTCATCTGTCTACCCCCACCAAAATGTAAACTCTAGGAAGGCAAAGACTTGTCTAATCCATGGCTATATCTACATGCCTAAAAGAATGCTTAGTACCTAGACAATCAATAAATATTAGTCATACACAAAAGATGTGTTGTTCAGGATGTGGAAAAATGGAACCTTTGTACCCTGTTAGTGGGAATGTAAATTCTTATGGCCATTATGGAAAACAGTCTGGATGTTCCTCAAAAAAATTAAAAATAGAACTGCCATCTGATCCAGTGATCCTACTTCTGGGTGTACGCCCAAAGGAAATAAAACCGGTATGTTGAGGAGATATGTTGCCTGACATGTTCGTATACTGACATGCTCATTGTAGCACTATTCACAATAGCCAAGACATGGAGACAACCTAAGTGCCTGTCGATGGATGAATAATAGAGAAATCATGGTCTGTATACACAATGGAATACTGATCAGCATGTTGAAAAAAAGAAATCCTGTCACTTTCAACAATATGAATGAACCTGGAGGACATTATGCTAAGTGAAATAAACCACGTAGGTTTTCTCCTATGACTGGCTAGGCCTTGGGACCCAGCCCCAACATGGCTCTCCGGGGTCATCACCCACTCATCTCTTCCCTGCAGCTTGGGCCTTCTTACTATTTCTGGAACATCATAAGCTCATTTGCCCCTCAAGACCTTTGTCATTGTTATTCCCCTGCCTGGAAAAACTCTCCCTTCACTCGGATGCTGCTTCATTGGAGAGGCCTGTCTTCCTCAGCCATCCTATGTAAGTTAGCCCCCACAGCCACCTCAGCCCTGACTTGGACACTCTGGGCCTTCAACCTTCTTCACTTTTCCCCAGAACTTTATACCATATCACTTCCTGGACTTAGTCGTTTGTCTCCCTGGTAGCATGAGACCTCCCTGAGGACAGATTGTTTTCCGGTCTTCAGTATCCAGGACATTGCCCAATGCACAGTAGGTGCCCAATAAATATTGGTAGAATAAATGAATGAGACAATTAGCCAGAAAGCAACCGTGTAATCCACATGCAAATAAAAGTGGAAAAATGTGTTCCTGCTCTCAGCAACCTTATCCCCCAAACCTATGGTCTCCTATGGAATGGTTAAAAAAATCTGATTCATCCCATTGGTAGCTTAGGCCACTGTCATGGGGTAAAGATCGTAGCTATGACACCTCAGAAATAAAGTCAGGGGAGCAATCTGCAAGTAAGAGACTCTAGCATTGGGAATCAGGAATATGACACATCATGGTTTTGGTTATAAATGAAGGTTGGTTTGATCCCTGACCTCTTGTCTTTGCTCACTTTTTTGCTGTCAGCCACCCTAAAGTCTTGAAAAGATAAGGCAGAATGGCAGTGTGTTTTCTTTTGAGAGTTTTAAATAGGAAAAGTTTCCAGTGCTACCTAGTCGAAACTGAAAAGGTTCCACTCCTGAACATTGGTATCTAATAAGATTTTTCTTTCTACCCAGCAAAATCAGAAGTCCAAAAAAGTTAGTTATGGAATCAATGAGCTAGAAGATTCATCCATGTGCATTAAATCCAGCTTCTCCCATTGCACAGATGAGGAACCTGAGGCAAAAATGCATGATTGGCTCAACATTTCATGGTGACTTGGAGCAGAGTAGAGGAAAGAACTCTGGCTTGTGCCTTCTACTCAAAGCATGCTCAACTACCAGCTGCTTAACCTGTCCTTGAGTTTGTCCTGGGAAGGCTCCCCTACTCTAAATTTGAGACCCAAATGAATTATTTTCATAAAACCTAGAACTGAAGATCATTTGGCCAAACTGTGACTGCATCTGGTTGACTCTCACAACGCAGGTGATTGCTTGAACAGGCTGAACTGTTGCAGTTGTTGCCTATGTTGACTCTGACTCTGCTTCCCCAGCACCTCTATTGGTCCCAAGTGAGCCATCTTGAGACAGATATCACAGTGATTAAAAATATGTGCTACCGTAACAGACTAATTTGTTTTCAATTCTGGCTCCTCCCATTATTAGAGGTGTGGCCTGGTAAAATTTATTTAGCTTCCCTGCAAGATGGTAAACAGTGGGAATAATATGACCCTTTTATTTAGATAAAAATAGATGAATATAGATACACCCTGTTTCGGTGACTCTAAGATGCTCATGTAACCTTTCTGTTAAAAACTTAAAGGACTCAGTTCAAAATGGCTGACTAAATGTAGCCAATGTGTGCCTCCTCCTCAAGAGAAACCAAACCAGCAAGTAGATATTTCCACTTTAGATCAATAGATCACCTAAGAGAGACACTGAGAGTCAACACACAAGAGACAGGAAGCACTGGAATCAGAGAAGGTCAAGGAAGCCAGGCAACCTGCTCAGTCAGGATCAGCTGGGAACCAGGATGCAAGGAAAGGGTAAGTGGGAGTCCCCCAGGGCTCCACCATCCTACCACAGACTTTTATAATTCTAGCTGTGGGAGAATCCCTTGACCCATGCAGGCCTTGAGGCTAGCACAGGAAGGGGCCTAGAGATTGCACAGAAGCACTGCTCCAGAGAGGGGGCTCACACTGAATCCCACAAGCTTCCAAGCCCCAAGAAGCTGCAGCTTGATGCAAATCTGAGAGCTAAGCCCCCAAAGAACTGTGTCCTGCCCTGGGCCCAACTGTACTGCTGCCACCCCAGGCCAAAGAGGGAGAGAGGAGAGTAGGTACTTTCACATGCTGTGAAGACAAACCCCACTACCACTGCTATGGGCTGCTGTAGGACCAAAGAGCAAGAAACCACACTCCCCACTGCAACCCACATATGTCACTCCAGCAGAGAGGCCCTGCCCTTCCAGATTGCAGGCCTGCAGCCAGCACCATTTTCTGAGACCCGAAACTCCTAAGGGCTGCATCTTACCTTGGGGCCAGGGCAGATGCAGCCACTGTCACTGCCTAGCCAAGGAGAGAGAGAATAGGCTGGGATTTCACATGCCACAGAGACAAATACCACCACTGCCACTGCAGGCTGCTGTGGGACCAAGGTACAATGAAACGATGCATCCCAAATCTACGTCTCTACACTGCTCCCACTGAGAATAGCTTCTCCCTCCCCAGTGGAAGACCTGCAGCACAACCATCACAACCTACACATGTGCATTCTGTCTGTGGCCTGGAAATTACTCCGTCCCTGCTTATCTCAGCCAGTGCCTGAATGTACTACCAGGGGGCCTGAGGACAAGTCTGCCAGCCTCATCCTCTACCCCTAGTACTTGAGCATGCCATCCAGGAACCTGGAAACCACCCAGCACAGTCCATCATCATTTGCACCTGAACACTTCTCCCAGGGTCTGAGATCAGGCCATCACAACGTGCCAATGTCACCATAGCTGGTACCCACACTCATGCACTACCAGCAGGCCAGGTAACTGAAACACCCACCCTGTCACAGCCACCACCACCATCAACATGGTCCATTTGGATTCCAGTGGATTGCTCCACCATCATTACTGCACTTGTGCACATCACACCTGCTTCCCAAGGACCCAAGAACCCACCAACACACCCAGCCCACCACTGCCATTACGGGCCTCTGAGCAAGCCATCTGGAAACCAAAGCATCAATTTTCCTGGACCCACTAACACTGGTGCCAGTGTATGCCACCCTGAGTCCCAAACACAGGTGTGCTCAGCCCGCCACTGCCATCCCTGGAACCTGAAGACTGACCTGCCCTGGCATCCCAGTCCCCAGCAAACTTTTATCACAGACTCCAATGGTAACCATTCCAAGCCACCAAGGAAATCATAGGTGCCACTGATAGAGTTTACAGTCAAAAAAATCATACAGAGATTACATTTGTACATGCACCCAAAATCAAAGCCAAGGTACCCTAAAAAACCAACAACATAGATACATCTATAGGAAAAAACTTTCCCCTATAAAAGCAGATTCAAAAAATTGGAAGAAGCAACTGTTATACTAGATGCACAGATATCAATGTAAGGACACAGACACAGAAACATAAAAAAAGCAAGGAAATATGGTACCTTCAAAGGAACACAATAATTCTTAAGCAACAGATGCCAATTAAAAAGAACTTTATAAAATCCCAGGTAAAGAACTTAAATACTGGTTTTTAGACTTTGCAAGATACAAGAGGATCCTGAAATATAATACAGAGGAGAAAAACAATTCATGATATGAATGAGAAATTTAACAAAGAAACATTCTATGGACACCCTATTAAAAAGACATTAACAGACGTTCTACTAAAGAACCAAGAAGGAATTCTGAAACTGAAGAAGGCATTGAATGAAATACAAAATATATTCATAAGCTTCAACAATAGACAGTTGAATAGATTCTTTCTTCAAGCAAAAGAAAGAATTTCAGAACTTAAAGATAATAAGCCTTTTGAATAATCTAGTCAGACAAAAATAAAGAAAACAATAAAGAAGAATAAGCAATGCTTTTGTAACATTTGGGACAGCATAAAGCAACCAAATAGAATTATCAGTGTCCCTGAGGGCAAACAGAGAACAAAAGGATTGGAAAACTTCTTTAATGAAATAATAGATGACAACTTCTCAAGTCTGGCAAGAAATGTAAACATCCAGATACAGGAGGCTTAGCAATCCCCAAGAAGATACAAATGCAAAAAGTTCTTCTCCACAGCATGTTACAGTCAGACTGTCAAAAGTCAAAGATAAAGAGCAAATCCTAAGAACAGCAAGAAAAGCATCTATTCACCGCTAAAGGAAACTCCATCAAACCAACAGTGGATTTCTCAGCAGAAATCTTACAAGCCAGAAGAGAATTAAATGACATATTCACAGTGCTAAAAGAAAACAACTATCAGCCAAGAATACTATATTCAGCAAAATAATCACTTGTAAATGAATAAGAGATAAAGTCTTTCCCAGATAATCAAATGCTGAGGGAATTCATTACCACTAGACCAACGCTATAAGAAATGTTTAAGAAAGTCCTAAACCTGGAACCAAAGGGATATTTACAACAAAGAAAACACATAAAAGTATAAAACTCACTGGTTAAGCAGTCACACAAATGAGGAAGATAAAGGACTCAAATGATACTACTATAGAAATTCACCAAACCACAATGAGAAACAATATGAGAAAAAGGAAGTATGTATTTATGAAACAACCAGAAAACAATTACAAATATGACAGGAACAAAACCTCACATATCAATAATAACCTCAAACATAAATGAATTAAATGCTTCAATTAAAAGATATAGAATGGCGGAATGGACTTATAAAAACATGATCCAACTACAATAAGTTAACTACAACTTACTATAACTGGTAAAGTGAGTTTCTTATAAGCAACTATAAGTTTCTTACAAGAAACTCACCTTACCAGTAGAGACACATAGAGACTGAAAGTAAAGTGATGGAAAAAGATATTCCATGCAAACAGAAACAAGAAGTAAGAAATAATAGCTATATATATTTTATATGAAACAGATGTTAAGTCAAAAACAGTGAAAAAAAGACAAAGAAGAACATTACATAATGATAAAGAGATTGATCCAACTAGAGGATATAAAAATCTTAAATATATACGGGCCCAACACTGGAGCACCCAGATTCATAAAGCAAATATTCTAGACCTAAAGAGAAAGATACACTGCAACACAATAATACTGAGGGACTTCAATACCCCACTGTCAGCATTTGACATATCATCTAGACAGAGATTCAACAAAGAAATATTATATTTAAACTGGACTTTAGACCAAATGGACCTAACAGACATTTACAGAACATTCCATCCAATGACTGCACAATGTACATTTTTTTTTCATTAGCACTCAGAACATTCTCTAGGATAGATCACATGCAAGGACAAAAACAAGTCTCAACTAATTTTAAAACATCAAAATCATATCGAGTATCTTCTCAAACCACAGTGGAATAAAACTAAAAAGGAATACCAAGATAAACTTTCGAAACTATGAAAATAGATTACCATAAGCCTAATTAACAACATGCCCCTCAATGACTATTACGTCAATGAAGAAATTAAGATGGGGATAAAAAAAATATTTGAAACAAATAAAAGTCAACACACCAAAACCTGCAAGACACAACAGAAACAGTGCTAAGAGGGAATTTTATAGCAATAAATGCCTACAACAAAAAAGTAGTAAGATTGCATATTAATATTCTAACAATGCACCTATCAGATGTCTTCTTCAATTGCCAAAAATATTTTTTAGTTAAAAATAACAATGCACCTTAAGGAGCTAGAAAAACAAAACAAAACAAACCAAAAATAGCAGAAGAAAAGAAAATAGAGATCAGAGCAGAAGTAAATAGAGACTAGAAAAAGACCAAAAAATCAGAGAAACAAAAAGGTGATTATTCAGAAATATAAAATTGATAAGCCCCTGGCTAGACTAACAAAAAAGAGAAGAGAAGGCTCAGAAATGAAAAAGAGATTACAACTGATACTGCCTGTATTCGTTTGTCCTCACATTGCTATAAAAAAAAAGCTACATGAGACTAGGTAATTTCTAAAGAAAATATGTTTAATTGACTTATAGTACCAGAGGTTATACAGGGAGCATGTCTGGGGATGCCACAGGAAACTTACAATCATGGCAGAAGGCCCTTCCTCCAACATTGGGGATTACAATTTGACATGAGACTTGGGCAGGGACACAAACATAAACCACATCATTCTGCTGTGGCCTCTCCCAAATATTATGTCCTTTTTACATTGCAAAATATAATCATCTCTTCTCAACAGTCCCCCAAGTCTTAACTTATTCCAGCATTAACTCAAAATCCCCTGCAGTAGACTTCTGCTTTGACATCTAGGCATTTCCATACATCCTTTGTAATCTAGGTGGAGGCCCCCAAGCCTCAACTCTTGCCCTCTGCATACCCACAGGCCACCAAGAATTATGACTTGCACTTTCTGGAACAGCAGCCTGAGATGTATGGGGGGCCATTTTAGCCACAGTTGAAACTGGAGTGGCTGAGATGCAGTGAGCAGTGTCCCAAGGTTGTGCAGGAACCAGGGCCCTTGGGCTGGCCCACAAAAGCATTCTTTCCTCCTAGGCCTCCAGGCTTATGATGAGAGGGGCTGCTTCAAAGGTCTCTGAAATGCCTTTGAGGCATTTTCCCCTGTCCTGGCTATTAACAGTCATCTCCTTGTTACTTATATAAATTTATGCAGCTGGCTTGAATTCCTTCTCAAAAAAATATTTTTATTTTGTACCACATGGTCAGGCTGCAAATTTTCTAAACTTTTATGCTCTGCTTCCCTTTTAAATACAAGTTCCAGTTTCAGATTATCTCTTTGCTCACATATATGACCATACACTGTTAGAAGCAGCCAGGACACATGTTAAATGCTTTGCTGCTTAGAAATTTCTTCTGCCAGATACCCTAAATCATCACTCTCAAGTTCAATGTTACACAGATCCTAGAGCAGGGGCACAATGCCACCAGTCTCTGTGCTAGCAAGAGTGACCTTTACTCTAGTTCCCAATAAGTTTCTCATCTGCATCTGAGACCACCTCAGCCTGGACTTCATTGTCCATGTCACTATCAGCATTTTGGTCACAACCATTCAACTAGTCTCTAGGAAGTTCAAAACTTTCCCTCATCTTTCTATCTTCTTCTGAGTCTCCCAAGCTGTTCCAACTTCTACTCATTACTCAGTTCCAAAGTCACTTCCACATTTTCAGGTATTTTTATAACAAGGCCCCACTTCCTGGTACCAATTTTCTGTATTGATATAATTCTTGCATTGCTGTAAAGAACTACCTGATACTGGGTAATTTATAAGGAAAAGAGGTTTAGTTGGCTCACAGTTCCACAGGCTGTGCAGGAAGTATGGCTGGGGGAGGCCTCAGGAAACTTGTAATTATGGCAGAAGGTGAGAAGGAAGGAGGCATGTCTTACATATCCAGAGCAGGAGAAAGAGAGGTGGGAGGTGCCACACACTTTTAAACAACCATGTCTCATGAAAACTCACTAACACAAGAACAACAAGGGGGAAATCTGACCCCCATGATCCAATAACCTCCCATCTAAGCTCCTCCTCCAACACTGGGGATTACAATTTGACATGAGATTTGGGTGAGGACACAAATCCAAACCATATCACCACAGAAATACAAAAGATCATCAGTGACTATTATGAACAAGTATACATTAACAAATTGGAAAACCTAGAGGAACTGATAAAAACCCTAGAAACATACAACCTCCCAAGATTGGATCAGGAATAAACAGAAAACTTGACTAGACCAATAATTAGTATAAAGATGAAATCAGTAATATAAAAGACTCCCAACAAGGAAAAGCCCAGGACTAGATGGATTCACAGCCAAACTCCACCAAATGTACAAAGAAAAACTAATACCAATCCTCCTGAAACCATTACAAAAAAATTGAAGAGGAGAGAATTCTCTCTACCTGCTTCTTTGGGCCAGCATTACCCTAATTAAAGAAACTGACAAGAGCACCACAAAATATCCCTGATGTACATAGAAACAAAAATTCTCAGCAAAATACTAGCAAACCAAATCTAACAGCACATCAAAAAGATAATGTACACGATCAAGTGGGATTTATCCTAGGAATGCAAGGATGGATCAACATATGCAAATAAGTAAATGGGGTGCATCACATCAACAGAATGAAGGACAAAATGATACAATCATCTCTATAGTTTCAGAAAAAGCATTTGGTGAAATTTAACATCCCTTCATGATAAAACCTTTTAGTGAATTAGAGGTAGAAGAAAAGTGCCTCGACATAATAAAGACTGAATACAACAAACCCAGAGCTAACATCACAATGACTGAGGAAAAGTCAAAACAAAAACAAAGATGTTCACTTTCATCACTGCTATTCAACATCGTACAGGAAGTCCTCGCCGAAGCAATGAGGCAAGAGAAGAAATAAAAGACATCCAGATTAGAAAAGACTAAGTAAAACTGTCTCTCTTTGCTGGTGATGTAATAGTATCTAGAAAAAACTAGACTCTAAGAAAAATTTTATAGATCTGATAAATGAATTCAGTGAAGCTGTTGAACATAAAAGTAACATACAAAAATTAGTAGTATTTCTATGCACTAATAACAATCTAGCCTAGAAAGAAATCAAGACAGCAATTCCATTTACAATAGCTACAAAAATAAAACACCTACGGAAAAATCTAACCAGAAAGATAAAGATATTTACAAGGAAAATTATGAAACACTGATGAAAAGAATGAAGAGAACACCAACAATAGAAAAACATCCCATACTCATGCATCAGAAGAACTAATATTGTTAAAACGGCCATATTGCCCAAAGCAAACTACAGATTCAGTGCACTCCTTATTAAAATACCAATGTCACCCTTGACAGAATCACCAAAAAAAAATCTAAAATTAATATGGAACCAAAAAAGAGCCTGAATAGCCAAAGCAATCCTAAGCGTTAAGAACCAACCTGAAGGCATAACATTATCTGACTTCAAAATATATGATAATGCTATAGTAACCAAAACAGCATGGTATTTATATAAAAATAGACACATAGACCAATGAAACAGAATAGAGAATCCGAAATAAAGCCGCATATTTATAGCCATTTGATTTTCAACAAAGCCAACAAGAATTTACACTGGGGAAAGGACACCCTTTTCAGTAAATGGTGCTGGGAAAATTGGATAGCCACATGCAGAATAATGAAGCTGGACTCTTACCTCCAGCATGTACAAAAATCAATTCAAAATGGATTAAATATTTAAGCATAAGACCCAGAACTATAAAAATACCAGGAGAAAACCTAAAGAAAACTCTCCTGGACATCAGATTAAACACAAAATTTGTGACTAAGACCTCAAAAGCACAGGCAATAAAATCAAAAATATACCAATGGGACTTAATTAAAATGCTTCTGCCTACCAAAAGAAGTAATCAAAAGAGTGAAGAGACAACCTGTCAAATGGGAGAAAATAGTATTTAAAATATTAAATAATATTTGCATTTAACAATATTTAATACATTATTAAATATTTGCATGTGATAATATGTAGTACATTATTAAATCATATTTTCAAGCTATTCATCTGAAAGAGGACTAATATCCAGAATATATAAGAAAACGCAACAGGAAAAAGAAGCAAATAATCCCATTAAAAAGTTGTCAAAGGACATGAATGGACATTTCTCAAAAGAAGACCTACTAACAGCCAACAGATGTATGAAAAAAATGCTCAATGTCACTGATCAGTAGAGAAATGCAAACCAAAACTACAATGAGATATCTTAATCCAGTCAGAATGACCGTTATTAAAAAGACAAAAAGTAATAGATGTTGGTGAGGATATGGAGAAAAGAGAGCTCTTATAAACTGTTTGTGGGAATGAAAAACTAGTACAGCCGCTATCTAAAACAGTACAGAGATTTCTAAAAGAACTAAAAATAGAATTACCATTCAATCCATCAACCTCACTAGTGGGTATCTACCAAAGGAAAAGAAATCAATATATCAAAGAGATATCTGTGCTTGAGTATTTGTTGCAGCACTATTCACAATAGCAAAGATATCAAATCCACCTAAGTGTTCATCAGTGGTTCATCAGTGGGTGAAAGGATGAAGAAAATGTGGTATACATGCACATTGGAATACTTGGACATATAAAAGAATGAAATCATGTCATTTTCATCACATGGATGGTACTGAAGGTTGCTATCTTAAGTAAAATAAACCAGGCACAGAAAGACAAATATTAAATTTTCTCACTTAAATGTGGGAGCTAAAAATTTTATCAGATGGAGGCAGAGAGTAGAAGATAGATAACAGACTGGAAAGGGTGAGCAAGACAGGAGGGAGGATGAAGAGAAGCGGGTTAAAGGGTACAAACACACAGTTAGATAAAAGGAATAAAGTCAATGTTTGGTAGCAGAGTAGGGTGACTATAGTTGACAAAAATGTATTATACTTGGTGACAGACATCCTAAATACCCTGGCTTGATCACTACGCATTATATACATATAACAAAATGTAACATGCATCCCATAAATTTGTACTAAAAACATTACTTAGTTTAAGAAAACAATGCCTCTTATAATTCAGGATCTCCCAAAACCACCCCAAGCAGGTGACAGCTGCAAAAAAAGGTCAACGCTAAAGCATCTTGGAATCCTGAAATATAATGAGGTTGCTAGCATGTGTATTCTGGAAAGATTGAAAGACGCATTCAGAAGTAATTACTTCCAAGGAGAGGAACAGAAAATGGGAAATGAGGCTTTTGCTGTCCATTTTCTTCCACTCCTCCCTGTTTGGCTTTTCCAACTTGTGAAATAAATTCAAGCATAAATGGGTCTTTTGGGGCTTATTTTCTTCTTTGTAGTTTATAACTTTAAAAAGGCTCAATCAATCTTAGTTTTAAAAAAAAATAGAAGAATAAAAGTGAAGTAAATAATTAAGTGTATCATCCTTTTTTTTTTTTTGAAAAGAAGTCCTACTCTTTTCTCCTAGGCTGAAGTGCAGTGGCACAATCTCAGCTCACTGCAACCTTTGCCTCCTAGGTTCAAGCGATTGTCCTGCCTCAGCCTCCTGAGTAGCTGGGATTTCAGGTGCATGCCACCACATCCAGCTCATTTTTTACTTTTAGTAGAGATGGAGTTTCACCATGTTGACCAGGTTGGTCTTGAACTCCTGACCTCAGGTGATCCGCCCACCTCCGCCTCCCAAAGTGCTGGGATTACAAGTGTGAGCTACCATGCCCTGCCAAGTGTATCATCTTAATTCTTGATCTATCTTACTCTCACTTTCTTTCCATTGAAGAAATTGGAAAAAGGTTTCAAAGATCTAAAGAAAGACAGAGGGTGTTACAGTGTGGTGTCAGGAGTACTGGACCAGAGTTGGAAGGCAGGGCTAGACAACACCCCAAATTAGCAAATCTGTGGAGAAGCAATTAACATTCATGCATTGCTGGTGGAGGCCAATTTTTGTGTCACCTTTTTGAAAAACCATTTGTCAAAATGTAACAATTAAATATTCAGATCTTTGACCCATAAGTGTCACTATAGTAATTTTATCATGAAGAAAGTTTCCATAATACTTTATAAAATATTCATATAATTTCTTTTAATAGCAAAAATAATTGGCACTATCTCAAATTTACATCAATAGGTTATAGTTAAGTTAAATATCACACACCCAATGAATGGAAATGAATCCATAATAACATTATAAAAACTTCATTTAAAAATATGATAACCAGATTAAATTTTAGAAAGTGAGATATAAAATTGCATATATAGTATATTTGGGCCAAAAAGAGCAACACTTTTAAATGCAAACATGTGTAAAATATTGAAGAAATGGCAAAAATAAATTTAAATAGGGAAAATATATGGGATAAGAGGAGAGACACCCTAAATCTAATATGCACGTACTCTTTCATTTATGCAATCAGCCATTGTGGGTCGTTCACCTTGAGCTGAGCACTGTGCTGTATTATGATCTGAAGAAAACAAGATCTTCACCCAAAAGAAGCTTATGACCTAAGCATACAGATAATCCATTTCCCTAACGAGACGGACAGAATGAGGAAATAGAAGTAAATGCAAGAGATAACAGTAAAAATAACCTGTCTAACTCAAACAGCTAGAATAACGGCAAAATATAACCTAAAGAAAGAGGGAGGAATTATTGAATATAAAAACTGGAAGTAATTTATTCAAATCCTAAAGAGCAGAATTAATAAAAAGAATTTGTGAAAAGACCAATAATATAGATTAACACTTACAAAACTAATTGAGGAAGGGAATGAGAAAGGAAGGGAAGGAAAGGGGAAGGGGAAAGGAAGTGAAGGGAAGGGAAGGGAAAGGAAAGGAAGGAAAAAAAGGGAAGGGAAGGGGGAGAGAAGGGAAGGGAAGTGGGAGGGGAGGGAAGGGGGAGGGGAGGGGAAGTGGGAGGGGAGGGAACGGGGAGGGGAGTAAGGGAGGCAGGAAGAAGGAAAGACAAACAACAACGGAAGACATTGAGAATGGAGGTCTTCCTGTTTCCAGTCCCACACGTAAGGAGCTTGAACATTGTCATTTCTACCCTCACAACAAAGGAAGAGTTGAAAAAACTGAAAGTCAGCAGTTCTTCTTAGATCCATCAGAGAACTCAGGTGACAGGGCAAACTGCTGTCCCCAGAATTGATGAGACAGCCAGGTGGATACAAGGAATCACAGCTCACTGGAGTAGACGCCCAGGAGCAGAAACCTCCACCAGAAGCATTATCAAGGTAGAAAATCCTGAACTATAATTGACGAAGTGCTGGAGGTTCTGTGGGGACAAAGTTTGAGAGTTTAAACTTCAGGGGGACCTAGTCTTATGGGGATCCCCACACTTTTGTAAGCCTTACCTCCAGGAGCTTTCCCAGGTTCTCACAGTGAATACTGAAGAAAAAGATCCACTTTTGCTTATAGCAGGGGAAAGAGAAAAGTAAAGACTTTGAAACATGCCTAGAGCATTCTGCTCTTCTTAACAGCATATTAAAAATGAGAAGGGGCTTACAACCACAAGCATGAAATGGTTGTTTGTTCATTGTAAGAGAAAACTATGTATAACTGTATGATACATTTTAAAATTTCAGTGAAATGGTTGATTTTTCAAAGATACAAATTCACCAAAACTGATGAAATGAGAAGTACGTTTGAATGCAGCAAGGCAAGGATGTGGAAAATGAGCTTTCTCACATGCTTCTGTAAGAAATAACCTCACATTGTTCTTCTGGAATGCAATTTGAAGATCCACGTCAAATACCTCTAACATGTGCAAGCACATTGACCTATAAATTACTACCCTCATGCAAATTATTCTAACTAAATAACAAATGAGTGAAAAACTGTATTCTTCCATAGTCAAAGATATTCATCAAAGTACTATGTATAATAGTAAAAAAACAAAAACAGGGAACAACTTACATGTCTAATAATACCAATTTTGATAAATAAATTGTGGCACATATATATACAATAGGCTGCTATCCAGTCATCAAAAATGAGGCTGTGAGTACTTGTTGGTTTAAAACATGTTTATACATCAGCAAGATACAAAATACAAGTTACCAAACAAGATATATAGCGTGATCCCACTTTCATTTATTTAGTGAATAAATAAAGAAAACAGCACTTTGCAAAACCACATATCCAATTGCTTACAGCACTTAATTCTAGGGACTTGAGTTTGGGTGATTCATTTTCTTCTTCATACTTCACATTTTTTTAAGTATAGGTGTTCATTAAAATAAGCATAAAATATGTACACATAAAAAACTGACTAATAAAAATACTAAAATATTATTTCAAGTGCTGAAAATATGGGCTAATTTTTTTATTCTTATTCCTAGACTGCAGCAGTTTAGAAGAGCCCTTAGTATGAGACAGTGTTATTGATAATTGAAAAATAAATACTTTTAAATGATAAGCGTTCCTAGGTTATAAGGCCAACTCTGTCACTAACAATGAGAGGAGCAGTAACTTCTGTCTCTAGTCTCATTACCTCGCCTCCGAAATGAAACAGCTGGAGTCCATCTTCTCGGGGGCCTGGTTCGAATGCCCACTTTGAATGCTGTTTCTTTCAAGGCACTGATTGGCTCAGTCATTCAGGGAAAATCTACTGCTGTTGCAAGCTTGGTATACAGTCCATTTAGAAAGAGATTTTGAAGAAGAAGGAAATAAAAAAACTAGTAATGTTCATTTGTTTCATTACAGCAATTTAATAGGAACAACCATCCAAAAAATAGAAAATGTCAAGTGGGCTATTAAAACTCTCCAGCAGGAACGGGTACATCTAGGCACAAATATTAAATGGGAACAATCTCAAGAGAGGAATGCAGAAGGGCGTGCTTGCTGCACTGGCTCAAGCACTGTTTTTGTCTTAAGAGAGGATCATGCAGAAGGCTGAGGTCCGCAGCAGCAGAGCTTGGCTTACGGGGGCTCCATTGTGCAGAAAGGGACCTGGGCTGCTCTTCCACCTAAAACAAATTATATACCCTTGCTGTTTGTTTACAGTCATTCCATGCTGCATTATTGAGGGTCATTCTGGGCCAAGCACTGTGCTAGGGCTGGGGATTCCAAAATGAATGAGGCATAGATCCTGTTCTCATGGATCTCACAAATCCATAAAAAGAAAGAAAAGCAAAGAGCTAATTTCAATACTGTGAAGGAATGCATCACAGGGGCTTGACAGGAGCCCAGAGAAGCCCCTTGCTAGTTCTAAGAACTCAGGCATGGCTTCCTAAGTCCTGACAGGTGACTGAGTGCCAGCCAGGAGTAGTTAAGAAAGTTGTTGCAGGGCGAATGTGGGCAAAGGGCCCTGAGGAACAGTGTGTTGTGCTCGAAGAGTTCACAGTGTTCCTCTCAGCAGGTGCTGGCAGGAGGGAGGGAGGCAGAGCCAGGCTCTGAAGGTGGGCAGAAGCCAGGAAGAGCTGAAGCCAGGCAGTTTCATGCTCAGATTTCATTTCAAACTCAGGTAATAGCCCCTCTATACATCTGCTGGAACACTAGTGACCAAGAAAATGCATCCAGGGTCTCACCCCTGGTCCCACTAACACCAACACAACCATCCCAGGTGGCGTCGTTATGAGTGGTCTTCCCACAAGCCCCATTTGAAACCAAACATTATTGGAACAAAACCATTGGGAGGGGGAGGGATGAGGATACTGCCCTGGGCCAACATCCCCTCAACTTGGCCTTGGCCTTGGCCTTCCTGCGGCTTCTCAACAGAAATAGAAATACAAAAAAAAAAAAAAAAAAAAAAAAAACACAGAACTTTGGTTTTCATTTTTCCAATTCTCCACACTTACTATAATTGGCTGTTTGTTTCAAGGTCTCTGCTTTCATTTAAATCAAATCCCTGCCAAAAAAATAATTCCCTAGTCATTTTCCAGTAGAGGGAAAAAAACAAAACAAACCATGTTCACCCACGGTCAAGGGCAGGGAAAAACTGAATCAGCAAGTGGTGCACTTCAGCATGGACGGGAATCTTCCTCCTGGGCATCAGGGAGCCATGCAGGAGACTCCGGAAGGAGGAAAGAGGTCAGATGCAGCAGGCAACAGGGAGGAACAGGATCCACCAAGTAGGCTTAGGCAGGACTACTGGGGAAGAAGGTTGCCCATCTCTCCGTCATAATTAAATGCTGTGCTCTTTTCCTGAATATTGTTAGTATCATTTATTCTCATCAAGAAAGGGAGGTCTGGTCCCAGCACACAAACCCAGCTTCAGAACACTTCCGGGCATAAGACAGGACATCCCCCAGTGAGGATTCCCCTCTAGTCACTTACCTGCCTTGATATTTGGTTGCACTAGGATGCAGAGGCCTCCTGGTGTGGTAAGGCACCTGCAAGGCACTTTTGCTAACCCAGCACTGAAAAGGAAAGGGAGCTGAGATTCTGGGGCAGAGTGATGCTGACTCTTGGTGTTTAGAAGTGGCTCAACCTCTCTAGGCCTTATTCTTTTCTTCTGTCAATGAGGGAAACTAATAATGCCTTTCTTTACTGATTAAAAAAAAGGACCAGTGGACAGACCCGACAGTGTCCTTTCCCCCACCCCTTCCTTTACAAAGACGGTAGCTGGAGCTGCAGCAGCCCTTCTGTGGCCGTGAGGGAAAGGCCAAGACAAGCATACATGTGCCTGTCCTGACATATCTGAGCCATTGAATTAAGGCCAGCAAGTAATTGCTTCCAGATTTCTTGTTCTATGAGAAAAATTCACTCTATTGAGCCAGGTTTTCTATTAATTCTGCCAAATTCAATGCTAATTGAATGTAAATGCTAATTTAGGACAATTAAATAAGATATAAACATTGCATAGCACAGTGCCTAAAAAATAGCAGGAGCACAATGTTAGTCCTTCCTCTTAACAGTCTCTCTTTTGAAGGCAGAATCTCCCTGGAGATGAAGTACTATCAGAGGGGGTGAAAGTCAATGTGATATTTGCAGCATGGACACACAAGATGTCAAATAAGGAGGTTCTATAGATCATGCATGTTACACTCTTATCTTCCAGATGAAGGGACTGGTGCCCAGAGAGGAAAAGCAACTAGCACACAGTTACTCGGGGAGTCAGTGACAGAAAGAACACACTGTGCCCCAGGGTCCGGAGAAGCATCTGCTGACCCTGTCATGGGCTGGGGAGATGGGCACACTTGGGAAGGGAGGAGGTGGGCTTAGACAAGCTTGGAGAGTAGCCCTCCACCTTAGAATCCCTCTCCTGCCCAGCTCTCCTATCCTTTTCCTGCCATTTCCCAGTCCAGCTCTTCCCTTAAATGGTCACATCGCCTCCACTGGCCTGCATCTCGTCTTCCTCCAGCCTCATGTGGACCACCTGCACATCTCCTCTACTGCCATCTTCACTTCAGCCACTACATACAAACCTTCAGTGACTCCAAGGGGAAGAAGGCTCAATTCCTTCATTCATCCCTGGGACAAGACTGCAGCCGGGTCACTCCACCTTCTCCACAAGCTCCTGTCACGTTAATCATATGCCCCTCTCTGCCTCTATGCATCTGAGCAATGCTTACTAAGCTGCTGACCTTTGCTGCAGTTCGGCTTTTCTCATCCTGTTGAAAAGTGACCCCTTTCTTAGGAGCCCGTTCTTCCTCCTCTGAACTCTAGGAGAACGCATTTCAGCATTGGTCATATTGCCACCTGGCATTTATGGCTTCAGGTTTCTGCCAAACTCTTTGGTTCCTAAATGTCCAGTTCCTTTGCACAAGCTTCCTGAGATTAACCACTGCCCTGTCTGTGCCTAGCATGGGGGCAAGCAGAGAGGAACATTTTGGAAGCCTTGGTAGCAGGCCGCCAGGTGGCACCTGGAGCAGCACGTGGCAGAGTCAGACCCATGGTGGCCACTAACGCCACCTGAGAATGTGCTGCTTGCCAGGGCGTCAGCTTGGATGCAGCAGAAACAAGGTGTGCTCACAGGAATCTTGCAAAGATCTTGATAAAAGACCAGGTACAGGTGTACTTAAGCAGGTGTGCAGAAGCAAGGGAAACAGGAAGCATAGCCCAAGGACAGGCAACATGCCTAGACTGAAGGGAAGGGAAGGAGGCTCCAGCCAGGACTTCATGAGTCCCTGAACCATGAAAAGGGTCCAGCCATAGAAACTGTGGCTGCATCTGGGACTGGAGAAGGCCCCAGCCAGTGCAACAACTGGCACCAAAGCAGGCAGGAAGCATAGGAACAAACATCCCCATCTCTCTCTCCTTCTACCTCTCATCTCTTGCCAGTGCCTCCCATTGGTCAAACTCAACAGGAAGCCAGAAGGCAAAGATGTCTAAATGATGGAGTCCATAGGGATTAGCCCTCCCTTCACCTTCCCAGGATGCAGAGCATTGTAAAGAAAGGTGGAGAATGTATTAGGGAAAGAAAGGAGAGGGGCAAATGGAGAATCACCGGCACAGACAGGCACTGGCAGAGCAGCTTAGGCTTCATAATAATCCCAGGAGAAAAAGATTTTGCTCCTCATTCACAAATGAGGAAACTAAGGCATAAGGAGATCCATTAACTTTCCCAAAGTCACAGAGTTACAAAGTGGCTGAACCAGGATTCATATGCAGGCAGCCTGACATCAGTCTGTATGCTTAAAACAATACACTCAAATGCCTTGTGCAATAAGCAAAAGAATGGACATGTGTAACTGATACAATGGCCAAGTGTCTCTTCTGCATCCATCCTTGTGCTGACAAAGCCTAGGCAATCTTCGTAACCCCACACCTGCGAATTTCTCTCCCAACCACACCCCTCAACAGAAAGTACAGCTATAGTCTAGAACCGAATCGCAAACATTTTGTTCTCAGGACCCCAGATTTACTGAAAACCATGAAAGATCTTTTGTTTACGTGGCTTTTATCTGACAATGTTTGTCAAATAAGAAATTCAAACTGGGAAATTTTTGAAATACAAAAGTATACGCCACACAAAACTGCTGCCATCACCTATGATGGAGCTGCTGAGAAACTCTACTGCACACTTATGAGACAATAAGGGTGAAAGGAACAACTACTATCTTAGTGTTACTATGGAAAGAGTTCTGACCTCAAAGACCCCCTTGAAAGGTCTTGGGGACCTACCAGTTGTCCACAGTTTGAGAGTATCAACCCAGATGTCTAAACCACAGCCTTATATATTATTAGCCTGAAAGTAGTGACCTAAGCCTCATTTCTCCTCCTTCCTCTCTCTTTAATCCCACTATCACTGAGACCTCATCCACCTAGAGTGCAGAATGCTCTTGGAAGCCACCTCCCAGGACCAGAGCTCAGAGAGGGAAAGCAGCTCCGCCAAGGCTGCCCCTGGAGTGGGTCGGTCAGCCCAGCTGAAGCAGTTGCCCATGGAGCCACAGCCTTTCCAAGCGTTACATCAGAGAGCAGGCAACAGATTGTAAAGCAGAGAGAAAGCCAGAGTTCTGTGCAAAGAAACTGCTAAACTAGCAACAACGTGGGAGGCAAATGCAGCAAGCGGTCACCCCAAAGCAAGCCGAGAGCAAGAAGGAAGGTGCAGGAAATGGGGCCAGCTCCCATGGCCCAGCCATTCTATTCACTCATTTGGCTTGTGCTTCTGGATATCACAGCAAGACAAGAAGAGGGAGACAGTCCCCTTCCTCCCCACCTTAAAGCTGGTCATCTGGTTCTCAGACACTGTAGGCTCCAATAAAGTCTGAAAGGCAATCCAGAAAGTGGTAAATCAGTTGCTGCATGGATTTACTGGATATAAAATGGTGTCCTTTTTTTAATCTGGTTTTGTACTTTATTTTTCTTTTATGCCACCTTTAAGCTATTTGATTTCATCCACCTACTTTCTATCTTTCAGCAAGCATATTTATATTCTGCAATGAAAAGAAAGATTTTGTGTCATAGTCTCTCCCATAAAGCTATTCCATAGGAAATGTATGTGACCTCATCTCGCTCTCCCTTCTCCCCAGAAAGAAATGAATTCCCTTCTGAAGTCATCTCTGCCAACTCACAGTGGGCGCCATTCATCCCCAGCTGAGAATCAATACAGTTACAGACACAGCACCATCATCTTCACAACGCTTTCTATTTTTTAATCATCCATGTGCTGAGCAATGAGACATGCACTATACACATGTTATTTCTAAGCTTCAAAACAGCTCCACTAAGGAAGCATCATTGTCCCTATTTTGTAGATGAAGAAACCTAGGCTCAAAAACATAATATGCTTTCTCCAGCTGGTAAGTGACTCAGCCATGATTTGAACCCAGGATGTAACAGACTCCAAAACCTTTGTTAACCCAGCTTCTGTGTTGCCTTTCGACCATCTTTTTTGCTCTAATCAGCAGCAGTCCCCTCATACATCTCAAACCTTGTTCACTGCTATATCAGGCACAGCTCTCCTGAGAGCGGTGCATAAGCCTGGTTTAATGGTTCCTTGGTTAAGAAGCAGACTCACTGGACTTTCTGATAGCCACATAGAAGTCATGCTTACTACCCCTTGGCTTGCTGCTGACAATTTCCTCCATAAACTGTAAGTGATACCACCGCATTCTTTTTCTTTCTCAGACATGATTCCTTCAGTGTCTTGGTAATTACCTCTAGCCTGTCCTTGGTGCTTGCAATTCCAAACACTCGTTTAAAAACAAATTAGGTAAATCTCCCTCTTGCCCACTCTGCGCATTCTCTGTCATTGTCCTTGGAGTAATGAACTTTCCCTGGGCTCCTGAAAAAAAAAAAAAAAAAAATGGAAGTTGAAAATATCCAATTTAATATAGCAGGGGGATAGTTCTGATCGACCAACCAAATGCTTCATTATCGCCAAAATTAGCATTTCAAAAGTTTCTGCCACAACTCATTTTCTTGAGTCTTAACAGGCTACAACAGCAAATGGGCAAATGCTGCAATTTTCTAATTCAGATGATTGCCCTGATACGGGCCTAGGTTTGAATACATCTGTGCACATGCTGACGTGTATGCGTGTTGAGATGTGTTCTGTGGACATGTGTGAAGGGGTGCCTGAGAACCTGTGGTTATTCCACACCTGCTCCCAGTAGACCTGGCCTCCTGAGGTCTCCAAAAATGTGGAGAACCAAAGGCATTTAAACCACAAATTAGCTGCCGACCCCAAGTCTCCTAGCCAAATGAAATTGGGGTATCACTGGCTCAACCCAACTCAACGACGTGAGTTTTTACAAAATATCTGGACGATGAGCTTCTCTCCACACTACCTTATCTTCCTAAACCCACCCCCATGTCTACACTCAAAGCTACCTACACTCCATAATAAACAGGGCCCATTACCAGAGCTTAATACATGAGGTGGGCTCCCAGATGGGAGGTGTCTTTTCTTGGGGACATCCACACATACTAGCAAACCAGTGCTTGGAATTAGGACCCATCCCCTCCTAGTTTTTTATGATGAAAGTCAAAATTCCTACCCCAGACAAAGAGCAAGTTTCCCAACCCTGAACAGTGCCACTCTTGCCAATCATACCTCATCACAAATGAGAGGAACAGGACACAGAGACATGGGTCTCAAAGCAGCAGCCCTGGGACACTGAGAGTGAAAGATGTCACATGAGAAAAGAAAGGAAGGAGAGGTTAGGTGGCCAATAAACCTGGAAAGGAATTCTGGGATGGGAGTCCGCTCTGTGGTTCACAGAGTACATTAGTCCTACAGAGGCTCTGAGGAATCCTATGATAAAGAAACCTGTTTAAATGGATTCAACTCAAATTTATTTGGCTGCACAATGGTCTTTTCTGCATTACTTCACTTAGACTCCTGTGGAACTAACGTTCCCCTGAGCAGTTTGGGGGAAATGCTATTCTAAGTTAAAAGGAAATGAAGGCTGTTTCTGTCAAGGAATTATCTCTCACAAAGGAAACATTTAAAGAAAATGAAAAGAGAGAGAGAGACAGAGACAGAGAGAGAATACAGCCCAGGCGGTTTAGATCCTCACCACAGTCCTGTCTAGCAAATCTCATTTCTCTTCGTGGATCTCTTTTTAAATTTTCTGCAAGTTTTTGTGCTAATTTTGTGTGTGCTAACATCTGTGTAGAGGTTGCATGTGTGTACTGGTGTGTGTGTGAGGGTATTCCCAGGAACAAAGGTTCTCCTCAATGAAGGAAAACAAGACTGCATCTAAATCCCCTCACAGAGATTCCACAGCTCCTCCAGCACATCACCAGGACTGAAAACATGCCAACTGGGCTTTCATCCATGCACTAAAAATTAGAATTAAAATGCAATACCTTAGGGGTATTTTCTCCTCTTACGGTGAATTAGCTTAGGAGCAAATAAATGTCAAATTACCCAGGAAGAGGGATCATACTTTTCACTCCACAGAGATTCCAAGGCTGGCCTTATTCTGTTTGAGAGTTCACACCACATGACCATGATGAGAGGATTTGGTGCCACCCAAGTGAATAGCCCTGCCCCAGGTCACTCTGTCCCTCCCGTGTCACTCCTGAGAGAAACGCATGTGCCTGACAAAGATGGACAGGAAGGCAGCATCACAAGTCTGCTTTGGTCAGCAACACCAAGAAGACACGATTGTACTTCTAACCCCATCCTGACCTCAGATGGGAAATTTTATGCATTGTAAAGCGTTGAAAGGGTGAAAACAAGTGAACAGAAAAGGAACAACAGAGGATGGTGAAAACAAGTGAACAGAAAAGGAAGGCAAGCCTAGAGGTGATATGGTTTGGCTCTGTGTCCCCTCTAAATCTCATGTTGAAATGTAATCCCCAATGTTGGAGGTGGGGCCTAGTAGGAAGTGATTAGATCATGGTGGTAGCGGGGAAGGTGGATCCCTTCATTAATGGTTTAGCACCATCTCCTTGGTGATAAGTGAGTTCTTTCTCAGTTAGTTCACACTAAATTTAGTTGTTTCAAGTGTGTGGTCCCTCCTCCCCTGTCTCTTGCTCGCTATGTGATATGCTAGCTCCCTTTTGCCTTCCACCATGATTGTAAGCTCCCTGAGGCCTCACCAGAAGCCAAGCAGATATCAGCACGACTATTCCTGTATCTCCTGCAAAACCGTGAGCCAAAATAAACCTTTTTGCTTTATAAATGACCCAGCCTCAGATATTTCTTTATAGCAATGCAAGACTGGACGAATACAAAAAATTGGTACTGAGGAGTAGTAGGATGTTGCTATAATGATACCTGGAAATCAGGAGGTGGCTTTAGGACTAAGCAATGGGCAGAGGTTGAAAGAATTTGGAGGGCAAGAAAGAAGACAAGAAGATGAAGGAAAGTTTGGAACTTCTTAGAGACTGGTCAAATTACTGTAACCAAAGTGCTGATAGAGATATGGACAGTGAAGTCCATGTTGCTGAGGTCACAGATGAAAATAAGGAAGTTATTGGGAACTGAAGTAAAAGTCACCTGTGTTTCACCGTAGCAAAGAACTTGGCTGCATTGTGTCCACATCTCTAGGGATCTGTGGAAGTTTAAACTTAAGAGTGATGACTTAAGATAGCTAGTGAATGAAATCTCTAAGCGGCAAAATGTTCAGAACTTGGCCTGGCTACTTTTAACAACCTATGATCAGATATGGGAGCAAAGGAACTTTTATTTAAAAGGGTGGTAGAGCTTAAAAGTTTGGAAAGTGTGCATCCTAGCCATGTGGTAGAGAAAGAAAAAGCATTTTCAGAAAAGGAATATAAGCAGGCTGCTGAACAACAACTTGCTAGAGAGATTGGCATGATTAAAAAGGAGTCATGTGCTATAGCCAAAACAATGGGGAAAAGGTCTTGAAGGTATTTCAAGGATCTTCAAGGCAGCTCCACCCATCACAGGACCAAAGACCTAGGAGGAAAGAACAATGTCAGGGGCCAGGCCCAAAGCCTCATTGCCCTGCTCAGCCTTGGGACACTGCTCCCAGAGCAGCTCTGGCTCTAGCCTTGGCTCAAAAGGCCACAGATACAGCTTGGGCCACCACTTCAGAGAACATAAGCCTTGGCAGCTTCCACATGGTGTTGAGTATGCAGTCACATGGAATTCAAGAGTGAAGCAGGCTTGGCAGCTTCCACCTAGATTTCAGAGGATGTATGGGAAAGCCTGGGTGCCCAGGCAGAAGCCTGCCACGGGAGAAGAGCCCCTGAAGAGAGCCTCTCCTAGGCCAATGTTGAGGGGAAATATAGAGTTAGAGGCCCCACACAGAGTCCTCCACAAGGGCACTGCTCACTGGAACTATGGGAATGGAGCCACCACCGTCCAGACCCGAGAACAGCAGCACCATGGACAGCTTGCATCCTTAGCCTGGAAAAACTGCAATCACTCAACTTAACCCCTGAGAGCAGCCTTGAGGGCTGTGCCCTACAAAGCCACATGGGCGGAGCTGCCCAAGGCCTTGGAAGCCCACTCCTCACAGCAGTGTGCCCTGGATGTGGGACATGGAGTCAAGAGTTATTTTTGAACTTTAAGATTTAACGTCTGCCTTCCTGGGTTTCAGACTTGAGTGGGGCCTGTTGTCTCTTTCTTTTTTTTTTTATTGCACTTTAGGTTTTGGGGTATATGTGAAGAACATGCAAGATTGTTGCATAGGTACACACACGGCAGGGTGATTTTCTGCCTTCCTCCCCATTACCTATATCTGGCATTTCTCCCCATGCTATCTCTCCCCAACTCCCCACCCCTCACTGTCCCTCTCCTATTTCTCCCCAACAGGCCCCAGTGTGTGATGCTCCCCTCCCTATGTCCACGTGTTCTCATTGTTCAACACCCACCTATGAGTGGTAACATGCGGTGTTTGATTTTCTGTTCTTGTGTCAGTTTGCTGAGAATGATGGTTTCCAGGTTCATCCATGTCCCTACCAAGGACACAAACTCATTGCTTTTTATGGCTGTATAGTATTCCACGGTATATATGTGCCACATTTTCCCTGTCTAGTCTATCATTGATGGGCATTTGGGTTGGTTCCAAGTCTTTGCTATTGTAAACAGTGCTGCAGTGAACATTCATGTGCATGTGTCCTTATAGTAGAACGATTTATAATCCTGTTATCTCTTTCTTTGGGCCAATTTCTCTTTTGGGATGGGACTGTATACTCAATGCCTATGCCACCATTGTATCTGGAAATTAAATAACTTGGTTTTGTTTTGTTTTGTTTCGTTTATCTCACAGGCTTATAGGTGAAAGGGACTCATCTCCAAATAAGACTTGGGATTTGGGACTTGGGATTTTTGAGTTAATGCTTGAATGAGTTAAGACTTTGGAGGACTACTATGAAGGCATGGTTGTATTTTGAAAGGTGAGAAAGACATGAGATTTAGGGGGCCAGAGGTGGAATGATATGGCTTGGATATTTGTCCCCTCCAAATCCCATATTGAAATGTGATTCCCATTAATGAATATAGGGCTTGGTGGAAAGTATTTGGATCATGGTGGCGATACCTCATGAATAGTTTAGCACCATCCCCTTAATCAGTGAGTCCTTGCTTACTTCACATGAGATTTGGTTGTTTAAAAGAATCTAGGATCTCCCTCTTCTTTCTCTCTTGCTCCTGCCCTCGCCATGTGACATGCCAGCTGCCCTGTCACCTTCCGCCATAACTGGAAGTTTCCTGGGGGCTTCACCAGAAGCCGAGCAGATGTTGGTGCCATGCTTTTACAGCTTGCAGATCTTTAATAAGAGCCTATTAAACCTCTTTTCTTTATAAATTGCCCAGCCTCAGATATTTCTTTACAGTGACACAAGAATGGACTAACACAGAGGCAGTGAATGTCACGCACAGCCTCACACTGGGTGAGCAGTGGGTAAGATGTGAACCCCCATCAGTGTGATTTCTAAGTCCTTATTCCTCACACTGCACCAGAAGAGGACTCCATAAGCTGACCTTCGAGTCCAGATTCTGATCTCCATGCTCTTTGACCATTAGCCCTTCCTAGGAGTAACTCAAGGTGCTCAGCTCAGATCTGAACTGGTCCAACCTGTGCCAGTTACTAAGGTATGTTTTCTACCATGATCTGAATATTTGCGCCCCCCCTCCAAATTCTTATGTTGAAACCTAGTCACCAGGGCAATGGCGTTAGGAGATGAGATTTTGGAAGTTAGTTAGGTCATAAAAATACATCCCTTATGAATAGGACTAGTGTCCTTATACAAAAGATCCCAGAGAGCTGCTTTACCCTTCCACCATGTGAAGATGTGGCAAGAAAGCACCACCTATGAACCAGGAAGTGGGCCTTCACCAGGTGCCAAATCAGCCAGTATCTTGACCTTGAACATCCCAGCTCCAGAACTGTGATAAATATATTTCTGTTGTTTATAAGCGACCCAGAGTCTTGATATCTCATGATAGCAGCCCAAATTGACTAAGATAGTCTCTTACTTCCTAGAGGGCCACAAAGCAGAGGCTATTTGGAATTTCTCCTTTGTCAGCCGGACTCTGCCCTAAGCGGCCATTAGGTGTAGACTGGCAGACAGAAGCTGGAGAGGAGAGAAGCTCTCTATCCCCTTTCCTCGCCCCCAGGAATGGCCCCATATTGTCCCCAGGGATGGCCTTATTTCAAACAACAATAGTTGATTCCAGTCTTCAGCACACTTTAGCACTTACGGACCAACTTTATTTTGATCCTCTCAAAGTACCAGTAGCAGTCAGGCAGTGGTGTCTTCTAAGAGGTCTGAGCTTCCCTGACACTCTCCTGTGAGCTTCTAAGGTATCAAGGCATCAGCCCCAGCTCTGTAGGGCTCCTCGGTGCTCCTGGGACGGCAGCTCCAGCTGGGGAGCACCACGCTCTGCAAAGGCCCTTCTCTGAGCTACCAGTTTATGTTAATCCTAACCTCTCCCTTTGTACCCACAGCCTTAGGGGTGGACAGTATTTTCTTCATATACATCTTCGTTCCTACCTAGTGTTTCCTTTTTGCTCTTATTCAGCCTCCAAAGACCTGCGTGTCCAACTTCTCATATTAACTCCCTTTATGAAATACATAGTATTGTTTCCATGTTCCTGACCAGATCCTGACTCAGAAAGGACTCAACTCCTATAATCATCGAAACAAAGCTGACCCCAAAAGTGAATTCAAAGCTGCAGACTCCTGGGAGGAAATTCTGCTATGTGTGCTTATGCCCAAGGTGCCATTTCAGAGCCAAAGTGTAGCTCTCTTTCTATCCATCAGTGAACCTTTCAGAGGCCCTGGAAGCTAAGCCAGCCAGCCCTGCTACCCAATCCTTATTTCAGCCCCATTAAGCTGCCAGCCTCAGGCCTTGCCTAGAGCTCCCTGGGAGCAGTTTCTCCAACTTTAACTTCTTCTCTTGTCAGCTTAGGATCCTCAGTTCTGCTGACCTCAGCTCATCAGTGGAGAGTGGCTGAGACATCCCGTTTGACAGTCAGGGATATAGGCAGTTTAGCGCCCAGAAACACCTAGAACAACGCTGTGAGTAGGACATCAAACAGACCTGGTGGAGAGAGGGGAAAAGGGATGCCTTTGTCCTTGCTCAAGCTCTAGAATACCTCTTAGCACAGAACATAGAGCCTCACCCTCTCCCGTCCCTTATTCAAGCCTGTTTCATCTTCCATTCTTATGGCCTAACCCATAGTAGGTGCATAATCAACACTATTGCACGTGGAAAAAAAAATTGAAGAGTTACTGAAGATATACTGTCAAACAGCCTCAGCCAGGCGCGGTGACTCACACCTGTAATCCCAGCACTTTGGGAGGCCGAGGTGGGTGGGTCACCTGAGGTCAGAAGTTCGAAACCAGACTGACCAACATGGAGAAGCCCCATCTCTACTAAAAATACAAAAATTAGCCAGGCATGGTGGTGCATGCCTATAATCCCAGCTACTCAGGAGGCTGAGGCAGGAGAATCACTTGAACCTGGGAGGCAGAGGTTGCAGTGAGCTGAGATCGTGCCACTGCACTCCAGCCTGGGCAACAAGAGCAAAATTCTGTCTCAAAAAAAATAAAAAAAAGATCCTCCAACCCAATGATGTTGGTAGAAAAGGTGAGGTCAGACTTCCTTTTGTAATGAAATTTCCAGGACCCTGATTTATAAAGACTGTTATGGCCTGAAATATATCCCTTTGTAATTCCTTTTTTGGAATGTAAACCTGTAGAATGTCAGAATGTGACCATATTTGGAGTGAGGGCCTTTATAGAGATTATCAAGTTAAAATGTGTGGGCTTCAATACAACATATCTGGTTTCTTTCTAAGGAGAAGAGACTAGGACACAGACAGGTGCAGAAGACCATGTGAAGACACAGGAGGAAGACGGCCATCTACAAGCCAAGGAAAGAAACCTCAGAAGAAACCAACCGTGCCAACACCTTGATCTTGGACATCTAGCATCCAGAATTGTGAGAAAATAAATGTCTGCTGCTTAAACCACCCAATCGATGGGCCTGGGTTATGGCAGCCCTAACAAACTAATACGGAAACCATATATTTCAAATTAAAATCCAGGACCCAAGTGTAATAAGATCTGTGTAAAATTAAGGACAAAAATACTGGGTAGGCTTGAAGTGAGGTCATTTACGAGAAGGACCTTTAGAACTTCATGAACTGAATTGCATAGAATGGCACAGAAAGTGTGCCTATTTTATGCCAAACCAATGCTCACCACAGCATAGCCCCTGGTGCTGAATGGAGAAGACCCGCTGAACGCTCTCAAATGGGAAGACACAGGTGGAGGCACAACCTGCAACACAGCTTCCAATGGATTCCTCTTTTGTTTCTCATGCCTCATGATCTCCATTTCACCCAGACCCAGAACTCCACAGGCTGCGAACTCTCTCTACCTTTTAGCAAAGTCACAAAACTTCTCTGAAATTCCAATAGTTCTTCTGTAAAACTGAGATAAAATCTGCCTCACAGCATGGTTATTTCAAACCCATTTGAAGGGCTTTTACAAATTATGGAGCACGATGCCAATATGAGCTAATATGTGCATGATCATCACTCTTTTTCAATGCAAGAGTGCAAAATCCATCTTCCTCATTTCCTTTTACATCAGTTGATGTGGACAGTCGTTCTCAAAAAAGAAAAAAATTGTCACGTGTCATAGTTTGCATTTCCCAAGAAGCAAAGCCTGAGATAAGCATTTGAGCATGCAGAGTTTTTTGTAAAGTGACTCCAAGATACCTCAGCAGAGGAGTGGAGAAGCAGAAAAGTCATAAAAGAAGCCCAATAAAGGGTATGTTATCAAACAGGGAGCCAGTGTGGTGACCAGAGCTTAGCCCTGTGGAGGAGCTCTGGGATGAAGTAAGCCCCCAGCACATGGCACAAGAAGCCAAGCCTGCCCATTCACTCACTCCCTTTGCTCACTGGCTGAGAGACACCAAAACCTGAGAAGGTATGTTAGTTCTGACTTTTCCAATGGGCAGAGCTGGCTCTGGTCACCCAAGATAACCCTCAGGCAATGGCCCTGGCATTTGAAAATCATGCACTAAAACAACAAGGCCCAAGGGGGAGTGAGCATCTACCTTTAGACTCATCCTTGCCAAGCAGTTGCTTAAATTGGGTTTGATGTGCTTTTGAAACATGATGAATTGTTCCATTTCTTACAGGCCAAATATCATAGACCAATCTGTAAATCAATATACGTAATATATTTTTCTGCTTTGAATGTCCCGCCATAGCCCTCCTACTCCTTTGGATTTCTGCCCTACAGCATCCACTTCTCAGAGATGGGTTTCCTTGAGTCCTGATGGAAAACCAAGCCCTTCCTCTTGAAGGTCACCATCTTCATCTAACAGTGGAGTGTTCTTTGAGGACTCACTCTTGCACGTCCCTTTGCGGACTCACTCACAGCTATGTGCACACCCACACACATGCATCACATCATTCCAATGCACTTTCTATCACAGTTGTCAGGATAGGACAAGCATATACTGTAGTAACAAATAACCCCCAAATCTCAATAGTTTAACACAACACAAGTCTATTTCTTGCTCACTCCTGTGTGGAGCTGGGTGGCTCTCTGGGACTTTGGCAATCCAGGGTGCTTTGGTCTTATGGACCGGTGCATCTGCAGGAGTCTTCCAAGCTCACTGCAGCAGGGAAGAGAGAAACTAAGAGAATCACATGTAGGCTTGTCACTGCCTCAGCCCAGATCAGCATACACTGTGTCCAGCCTCATTTCATAGGCACAATTTAACTGCAGAGGGTGGGGCAGTGTGATGTCCACATGCCGACAAAGGATGAAACAGCAGACACTGATGCCCACCAGTGATGTGAAACAGTCACTCCAGGGAGGTGGTCTTGTAAGAACCCACCAACAACAGAACCACAGAATGACAATAATGCTGAGCGGGGCTCCATCAGACCTGAGAGACCTAGATCAGAACCAAGAATGTGGAGTCAGGTTTGCTCCAGTACTAAGCAAGTTTACACACATTTACTCTATAAATTCTTAGCATTCAGTGGAGCCACATATGATGCCAAGTCCCTCTGCCTTAGAATATTTTAATTTTCACTTAACTGATGTGTAATCTATGTCATGCAGTTCACTTGTCTGATATAGCATGGATATGCTCCAATGCCAAGAAGTCAGGGTGAATGAATGTGCCAAGATGCCATGAGTTCACTAGGAGATAATGGGAAAGGGAAATATATGTGACAAGTGACCGTCACAGGCTGACTCCAACTGGCAGTTGCCCTATTTGTGATGATGATAGAAAGGGCCTGAAATTGAGAGAAGACTGGGCTCAGGAGATATCCCGGATTCCACCTGGGAGCTGAACAAGGATCAATGACATCCCTGAAGACCCGTGAGCCAAGTGGGACTTGGTCTTTTTTTAAGTTATTGTAAGATTCCAAATGGAGACTGACAATGAGGTGTTGGCATTAGGAAAAAGTATGATGGCTACACGTTAAGAACCAACACAGATTGATTGTTGAGGCTCTCAATCTCATAGGTCTTATAACAAATACTGAGAAACTGAATGGAGCTGCTGAATCACAGGTTTGGTTTCTTATGATGTAGTTGCAATTCTTTCCCTGCCTCAGAAGCATTTACTTTTATAAATATAGAGGCTTCAGGTGCCTATTTTTTAATTCTAAACATTAAAGTATACTCCTTGCTGACATAAGCATAGCCTTTACTTCCGAGCTGCCTCGAGTGAAGCTGAATATGGAAACTTCAGCCAAGCAAATCCTGCAGGCTATTCCCAACTCAGGAAACCACATGCATCAAATGTAGGAACTGGTGCAGGAAACACAGAGGATGGAGACAGCAGTCTTGCCCTAGAAGGGAGAGCAGAGACAGCTGCACAGCCCCTGAGAGGTATGCCTCCAGACTGGAGCTGGTCAGGCCACTGCACTGTTTCTTATTGCTAATTCCCTTGGAAATATGTAGCTATTTCAGCTAAGAAAAGGCGCACTCACAAACTCAGCCCAACTAATCCATCCTTACTCTCACTGTTGCAGCTTTTCCTCGGGAGGAAACCTGTCAGTCAGATATCAGGATATGACTCATCCAGTTCCCGCAAAAGGCAATTTCAACCTATTGGTGGTCAAAATGCCTCTGAAAGCCACGTCAGGGTAGCTTCTAGGCTGATATGGAGACTTTTTTTTAAAGGATTGCCTTACATTTATAGAAGGCACTTAGAAACATTGATTTATATCAAGTAATAAAATTTTAATTAACGCTCTAACTTATAAACCCTGCATGTTGTAGGAGTTAGAACATAAACCCAAAGTAATCGTTCTTTCAGGATGAGAGAATTATCCACTTGGCTAAAACAATGAACTGACCCATCTAATGGCTTTATTCAGCCAGAGTGGATGCTGGCTGAGTTTTTTGAAGGAAGAGGTTTTCTCAGTGTGTAATTCAATGACTCACTCTCTTCTGGTCTCCCAAGTGACTATGTTGAGTCTTACCAAGTCCACAAGAAGAACTCCCTGTTTCCTGTCATCCATGGTGTAGCAGAAAGGCCCCTCTGTCAGGCTGGCATCCAGGAAGGCCAAGTCTGGACAGAGGTGTCTGGTCCCTTTGCTTTGCTGAGGAAACACACGAGTAATCACAGTTAGCTACCCAGGTAAGCTGGGACAGAGGAAGATTTGAACCCCAGCCTGCCTGCTGCCCAGGTCTGTGCTTCCTCCACAGACCTGTGTATCTTAAATGTGGTGGGCATTTTCTACTGCCATTTCCCTTTTTCTATCTCTCTCTTGTCTCATTTTCTTTGGGCACTCATATAACCAAAAGCACCATCTAAAGTGGTGGGAAAAGAGAAAAACAATCACAGCATCAATAACCCCGTTAAGAGCTGGCTTATTTCAAATTTACAGCAGATGCCTGAAAGAGAACTAATCAATATGTGTTCTCCTCCTCCTGGAGGTGCAGCAGCAATCCCAAGCCGTTTATGAGTTTTATGAAACTCTAGTCATTTTCTAGCAGTTCAGGGAGCTCTAAATTTTGCTTTTACCAATATACACTTCAACTCCAAAATGGAAAATCATTTTGTAAAATAGAAGAGCAGTCCATTCTTTAAATACAAGATTGATATATGATTCCTGCTTCAGACATAGTTGTGAAAATGCTTCAATTAATACATTGGTGTTGCTTCAGCAAATTCACAGTGATTCGAAGTCTGGCTACGCACTTCCTAGACGAACTTCCCCCCAATACTCCAATTTACTAAGACATCACCCCTAAAAGCACTACCATTGTCAAACGTCCTAAACATTTAAGTCTACTTCCAATGACATGTGAAAGACTTAGCAAACAAAGTTCTCTTTGGTCATTTTCACATGCAAAAAGTATATTTTGCTTATCAATTCTATTAGGATATATACAAGCTTGAATATATTTTTCCTGGGAAAAAAAAATATGACTGAGCATACTTCCAATTTTCACTCCTCAAATAGCTCTTTATTACCTTCTTATATTATACAGTTAGAAAAGCACCAGGAATCCCCCCACATCTCTCAAATACACAAGCACACCTCACTTTATTGCACTTTGCTTTATTGTGCTTTACAGATATGGCATTTTTTAACCGATTGAAAATTTGTGGAAACTACATCAAGCAAGTCTATCAGTGCCATTTTTTCAACAGCATGTGCTTGCTTTCTGTCTCTGTGTCACCTTTTGGTGATTTCTACAGTATGTTTAATTTTTCATTACCATTACATCTATTATAGTAATCTGTGATTATGGCCTTCGATGTTACTGTTGTAACTGTTTGGGGGCACCACCAATCACACCCATATAAGATGGTGAACTTAACTGATCGGTGCTGTGTATGTATTCTGACTGTACAAACCAGTCATTCTTCCTTCTTTCTCCCTCTCCTCAGACCTCCCCTTTCCGTGAGACACAACAACATTCAAATTAGGCCAATTAATAACCCTACAATGGCATCTAAGTGTTCAAGCGAAAGGAAGAATCACAGGTCTCTCACTTTAAATCAAAAGCTAAAATGATTACGCTTAGTGAGGAAGGCATGTTGAAAGCAAAGATAAGCCAAAAGTTAGGCCTCTTGCACCAAACAGCTATCAAGGTTGTGAAAACCTCTTGAAGGAAATTAAAAGTGATACTCCAGTAAACACACAAATAATAAGAAAGTGAAACAGCCTTCTTGCTGATATGGAGAAGGTTTTAATGGACTGAATAAAAGATCAAACCAGCCACAACATTCTTGTAAGCCAAAGCCTAATCCGCAGCAAGGCCCCAATTCTCTTCAATTCATTGAAAGCTGAGAGAGGTAAAGAAGCTGCAGAAGAAAGGTTGGAGGCTGGGCGCGGTGGCTCACGCCTGTAATCCCAGCACTTTGGGAGGCCGAGGCGGGTGGATCACGAGGTCAAGAGATCAAAACCATCCTGGTCAACATGGTGAAACCCCGTCTCTACTAAAAAAAAAAGAAAGAAAGAAAATACAAAAATTAGCTGGGCAGGGTGGTGCGTGCCTGTAGTCCCAGTTACTTGAGAGGCTGAGGCAAGAGAATTGCTTGAACCCAGGAGGCGGAGGTTGCGGTGAGCCGAAATCGCGCCCTTGCACTCCAGCTTGGGTAACAAGAGTGAAACTCCGTCTCAAAAAAACAAAAAAAAAAAAGAAAAGTTGGAAGCTAGCAGAGGTTGATTCATGAGGTTTAAGCAAAGAAGCCACCTTCATAACATAAACCTGCAAGGTGAAGCAGCCAGTGCTGATACAGAAGCTGCAACAAGTTATCTAGAAGACGTAGCTGAGATCACTGATGAAGGTGTCTAAACTAACAACAGATTTTCATTGCAGCCAAAGCAGCCTTATATTGAAAGAATTACCACCTAAGACTTTCATAGCTAAAGAGAAGTCGATGTTTGTCTGCGATGCTTCCAACAACAGGCTGACTCTCTTGTTAGGAGCTAATGCAGCTGGTGATTTCGAGTTGAAGCCAGTGTTCACTGGCCACTTCAAAAATCTTAGGGCCCTTCAAAATTATGCTAAATCTACTCTGCCTGTGCTCTATAAATGGAACAACAAAGCCTGGATGACAGTGTCTCTGTTTATGGCATGATATACTGAATATTTTAAGCCCACTATTGGAGGAAACTACTCAGAAAAAAATGTTTGTTAAAATATTACTGCTAATTGACAAGGCACCTGTTCATCCAAGAGCTCTGATGAAGAGGTACAAGAAAATTAGTATTGTTTTCATGCCTGCTAACACAACATCCATGTATCAAAGAGTAATTTCAACTTTCAAGTCTTACTATTTAAGAAATACACTTAGTTAGGCTATAGCTGCCATAGAAAGTGATTCATCTGATGGATCTGGGCAAAGTAAATTTAAAACTTCTGGAAAGAATTCACTATGCTAGATATCATTAATAATATTTACGATTTATGGGAGGAGGAAAAAATATTAACATTAACAGGAGTTTGACGATAAAAACCCTAGAAGAAAACCTAGGCAATACCATTCAGCACATAGGCATGGGCAAAGATTTCATAATGAAGACACCTAAAATAACTGCAACCAAAGCAAAAATTAATAAATGGGGTCTAATGAAACTAAAGAACTTCTGCACACCAAAAGAAACTATTATCAGAGTGAACAGACAACTTACAGAGCGGGAGAAAATGTTTGCAAACTATGTATCCAACAGAGGTCTAATATCCAGCATCTATAAAGAACTTAATCAAATTTACAAGAAAAAAACAACCCCATTAAAAAGTGAGTAAAGGAAAACAGATACTTCACAAAAGAAGACGTACATATGTCCAACAATCATATGGAAAAAAGCTCAACATCACTGACCATTAGAGAAATGCAAATAAAAACCACAATGAGATACCATCTCACACAAGTCAGAATGGCTATGATTAAAATGACAAAAAAAAAATAAAAGATGCTTGTAAGTTTGTAGAGAAAAAGGAACACTCTTATGCTGCTGATGGGAGTGTAAATTAGTTCAACCATTGTGGAAGACAGTATGACAATTCCTCTTCAAGGACCTAAAGACAGAAATACCATTTGACCCAGCAGTACCATTACTGGGTTTATGCCCAAAGGAATGTAAATCATTCCGCTGTAAAGACACATGCATGCACATGTTCCTTGCAGCACTATTCAGAATAATAAAGACATGGAATCAATCTAAACGTCTATCAGTGATAAACTGGATAAAGAAAATATAGTACATATACACTGTGGGATACTATACAGCCATAAAAAATGAGATCATGTCCTCTACAGAGATATAGATGGAGTTGGAGGCCATTATTCTTAACAAACTAACACAAGAACAAAAATAAATAAATAAATACTGCATGTTCTCACTTATAAGTGGGAGCCAAATGATGAGAACGCATGAACACATAGAGGGGAACAATGCACACTGGGGACTACTGGAGGGCATAGGGTAGGAGAAGGGAGAGGATCAGGAAAAATAACTAATGGATATTAGGCTCAATACCTGGGTGATGAAATAATCTGTACAAAAAACACCCATGGCACACTTTTACCTATATAACAAAAATGCAAATCATGCACATGTACCCTTGAACTTAAAATAAAAGTTTAAAAAAAAAACAAAACAAAACAGGAGTTTGAAAGTAGTTGATTCCAATTCTCATGGATGACTTTGAGGGTTCAAGACTTCAGTGGAGAATGTAACTGCAGATGTAGTGGAAATAGTAGAGAACTAGAATTAGAAATCGAACCTGAAAATGTGACTGAATTGCTGCAATCTCATGATAAAACTTGAATGAATGAGAAGTTGCTTCTTATGGATGAGCAAAGAAAGTTGTTTAAAATTAGTCTGCAAGTCACAGTTCCTTCTTACTTGGAACATCAGCAATCCTACAGATGCAAAGAGGTGCCTGTCTGATCTGAATAGCCAGAACACTGGGACAGGTGAAGTTGTGGGTTGGTTAACTTTCCCGCTGGCCTGGCAGGGACCTAGGGTAGTTCCCACTCTTCACCCTGATAAAACCTTAGTATATTTAACTGAGAGATCCCCCAACCACCTTCATCAAGGCTGGGACCTCTGCCCATCATTGGGTATTACATCTACACACCTGTCTTAGCTACAACTGATGCCTATCCGGGGATACTTCCCCTACTGGCATGAAGACTGAATTATCAACTTAGTAAATAAAATACTGGGTAGAAATTCAATAAATAAATAAGGTGTATACCACAAGAGAACAAGATAAGCTTCAAGAGATCCCTAACATTCCAACCCCGTAGAAGACAGTAAACTTGTCCACACACCAAGTACATAACTACTACAACCAGCATCTGGGAAAGCCAGCACACAAAGATTCTCTATAACTAAGGAACTCATTCAGAGTCTTCACCCCTACAAACAGCAAGAATCAAATTACACTAAAATAAATTATAAACATTAAGGTCTGATTCTTAAGAGAAAAAAAAAGAAATTTTAAAAAACGGTCCAATCAAACATAATTTTAAGAAATAGTCTACCCAAATGAGAAAGGACCAGAAAAGCAATTCTAGTAATATGATAAAACAAGGTTCTATAACACACCCAAAAGACTACCAGCTCCCCAGCAATGGATCCAAACCAAGAAGAAATCTCTGAAATGCTAGAGAAAGAATTCAGAAGAGGCCGGGCACTGTGGCTCATACCTGCAATCCCAGCACTTTGGGAGGCCGAGGTGAGCAGATCACCTGAGGTCAGGAGTTCGAGACCAGCCTGACCAACATGGAGAAACTCCATCTCTACTAAAAATACAAAATTAGCTGCGCGTGGTGGCACATGCCTGTAATCCCAGCTACTCGGGAGGCTGCAGCAGGAGGATTGCTTGAAGCCAGGAGGCAGAGGTTGTGGTAAGCCAAGATCACACCATTGTATTCCAGCCTGGGCAATAAGAGTGAAACTCTATCTCAAAAAGAAGAAAGAATTCAGAAGATTGATTATTAAGCTACTCAAGGAGATACCAGAGGAAAGTGAAAAACAACTCAAAGTACTTTTTAAAATAATTCAGGATATGAAAAAATAATTTTCCAGAGAAATAGATATCATAAAAAGAAAAATTCTGGAAATGAAAGACACACTTAGGGAAATACAAAATGCAGTGGAAAGTTTCAACAATAAACTAGAACAAATAGAAGAAAGAATTTCAGAGCTCAGAGACAAGGCTTTTGAGTTAACCTGATCAGACAAAGAAAGAAGAACTTAAAAAGAATGAGCAAAGTCTCCAAGAAATGTGGGATTATGTAAAATGGCCAAACCTATGAATAATTGGTGTCCTTAAGGGAGAAGAGAAGTCTAAAAGTTTGGAAAACTTATTTGAGAGAATAATCAAGGAAAACTTCCCTGGCCTTGCTGGAGTTATATACATCCAAATACAAGAAGCTCAAAGAACTCCTGGGAAATTTATCACAAAAAGATTATCACCAAGGTACACAGTCATCAGGTTACCTAAAGTAAAACTAAAGAAAAAAATCTTAAGCACTGTGAGGCCAGGCATGGTGGTTCATGCCTGTAATCCCAGCACCTTGGGAGGCCAAGGCAGGCAAATCATTAGGTCAGGAGTTCGAGATCAGCCTGGCCAATATGGTGAAACTCCATCTCTACTGAAAATACAAAAATTAGCTGGGCATGGTGGCGTACCCTAGAAACTTGTGAGGCTAAGGCAGAATTCCTTGAACCTGGGGAGTGGAAGTTGCAGTGAGCCAAGATTGCACCACTGCGCTCCAGCCTGGGTAACAGAGCAAGACTCTGTCTCGAAAAAAAAAGAGCTGTGAGACAAAAGCATCAGGTAACCTATAAAAGAAAACCCATCAGATTAACAGCGTATTTCTTAGCAGAAACCTTACAAGCCAGAAGAGATTGGGGTCCTATCTTTAGCCTCCTTATACAAAGTAATTATCAACCAAGCATTTTGTATCCAGCAAAACTAAGCTTCATAAATGAAGGAACAATAAAGTCTTTTTTCAGACAAACAAATGCTGAAAGAATTTGCCACTACCAAATTGACATTATAAGAAATGCTAAAAGGAGTTCCAAATCTTGAAACAAAAACTTGATACACACCAAAATAGAACTTCCTTAAAGAATAAATCGCACAGGGCCTATAAAACAATAACACAATTTTTAAAAATGTATTTCTCACAGTTCTGGAGGGTGAGATGCTCAAGATCAAAGCACAGGCAGATTTAGTATCTGGTGAGGACCTGTTTCCTGCCTTATAGATGGCCATCTTCTCTCTGCATCCTCACATGGCTCACAACTTTCTGGTGCCTCTTTTATAAGGTCATTGCTATGGTCTGAATGTGTCCTCCAAAGTTAATGTGCTGAAAACTTAATCACCAATGCAACAATGTTGAGAAGTGGGACCTTTAAGAGATGATTAGGTCATCAAGGTTCTGCCCTTACCAATAATTAATGTCATGATTACAGAAGTGGTTTATCCCTGGAGTGGATTAGTTATATCACAAGAGTGGGTTATTGATAAAAGAATGATTTTGGCTCCCTCCCTCTCTTGCCCTCATGGTCTTTGCCCTTCTGTCTTTCATCATGGGATCACACAGCATGAAGGTACTTGCAAGATGCTAGTGCCATGCTCTTGGACTTCCCAGCCTTCAGAGACATGAGCCAAATAAATTATTTTCTTTATAAATTACCCAGTCTCTAATATTCTATTGTAGCAGCATCAAATAAACTCAGACAGTCACTAATCCCATTCACAAGGCCTCTACCCTCATGACCTAATCACCTTTCAAAGCCCCCCACCTTCTAACACCATCACCTTGGGGATTAAGTTTTATTATATGAATAGGGGAAGGGAGTACACAAGCACTCAGTGCTTTGCAAATGTCTAGAAACAGGGGTCCTGCTGTTGAGGAAAATACCTACTTTGGCCCAAGCTGAGCTCGCCTCATTCATTAATCCTTATAGAATTCATTTCAGAATGTGTGTCTGAGAACCAGCCTGACAACAGTTTGGGGAGGGCAAGACTTCTTACTGGTGAGTAGATGAAAACGGATGGATAATGTAAAAACAGACCCAGATTCTCTAGCCATAAAGAATATAGCAAGTGACTTGCTAGTGTTTGGCCCTGTCAGCCTCCACTCCAAGAAGGGCTCATGTCTAACCTTTTTTCAATAAGCAGAGACTAGAGACAAATCCAACCAAAAAATGTCACCAACAGCCAGAAGCAGCAGCTGCCTGAGGAGGATGTGATGGGAAATGGTAATGCCTCATGGCCAACAGACTTCCCTGCCATCACATGGGAGGGAACTCAGCCCTAGGAGCTGTGCTGATGCTTGGTGACAGGTGTCTGGAACTAATCCTCAGACCTCTGCTTCCCTGGCATATACCCCAATGGTGCCCACCTGCAGGGGTGGCACACTGCCTAGTGTGATGGGCAGAGGAGCTCCATCCATTTGGTCCTGCCAGTTAAATCCGGACTTAATGGAAAGAGGCAGAAAATATAGCCCCTGCCATGAAAACTGATTGCTCCAGTGGCCAGAACCCAGCTGAGCCTCCTGGCAAAGAAGAAACTGGCCGTCCTGAGAAACTCATCCATCCTCCCCATACTTTACCAAAGAAGCCACAAAAGAAGCCAGTGGCAGAGGTGAGATAAGACTGTTTTGGATGGACTTCATCTTTCTCCATCTTCCCCTTTTGTAACTCCATATGCCTTGCTAATTAAGTTTATGACTACTCCAGTGTTGGAGCTCAGGGAAGGAAGAAGACATGAAGGGCAGAAAAGTTCACATTTGATGCATCCTGTCTAGATGGCTTAGCATCAGAGTTCTCTGAGTTTAGCAGAGATTTAAAGTCAACTCTTTCATTGGAATTATGCATGAATTTTTCAAAGATGCCTGTCCCTAGGAGTAATCTTGTACCTGACATTCTCTTGATTGGGGAAAAAAGCCCCTCCTCAACCCTTAAACACCCAAAGGCACCTCCAGCTTCTTTCTGCAGAAGGGCATTTTCCATTGGGGTCCTCTTGGATAACTTCTAAGACAACCTGCCTCAGCTCGCTTAGGGTTATGGCCAACACTTTAGATCACTGGAAACACTATGTATTCCCAATTGTCCCAACACACTCCAAGTACAGGATGCCCCAAGTACAGCAATCCCTCTTTGCTCTACTTTCAGAATGTTTTTTTCTTTCTGATTATGTAAACATCTTTCTATAACAGTAAGAGTTTCCAAATGTACTCCATAATCTGTTAAATTTTTTCACAAACTATCAAGTCAATGTTTGTTTTATGTAAATACCACTTGAGCACTACATTTGTTTTTCAACACAACCAATGGGGATGAGAGAAACCCAGTCAAGCCCTTTGGACAACCGCTAAAACAGAAAAATAAAATAGCTTGTCTAGCAGACTTAATACCCATTATATGGCTATTTGACTATTTATGTTGATGAGTTTATTTATATGAGTGTCAACATGACTATTTCAAAGAATAGCCAGCAAAGGAGGTCAGCCAGATGCCCCCAAAGAAGGAAAGAAATCTCAGTGGACAGATTCATGGTAAGGACAGATCAGCCTCTGGCAGAATTGTGAGGAGGGAGAAGGATGTCTGCAGGCAGAATTCACTACATCACCTGCAGGGATTAGTGCAAAGTGAAAATGCAGAGACCCTTATTCAAATTGTCAAGACACAACGGCAGAGCACCACACCAGCACGGGGCTCTGAGCCACTGCTCAGACTGCAGGCAAAGATGCTGGCCTGTCTGCAGGAGAGGGAAGGAAACTGGCGGTTGATGAGCAACAGGATGTGAAGTGCTCTTCAGGTGCTATTCAAATGTTGCTCCATATGACAGTAGGGAGGGAGGAATGCCTGTCCTGATTTTTCAAAGAGGAAACTGAAGCTGTGCAAGCCTTCTTCGGGGTACCCAGCAGTGGAGTGGCAGGTCAAGTATTCAAATCCTGTCTTCCCTGAACCCACTGTCCCCCTGGGGGGAAAAAAAAAAAAAAAAAAAAACCCAGACCTGGCTGCAAGAAATGACCCACTAGACGTCATTGTTGCAGCCACTCACGTTCCCTAAAAATGTTGACTTTTAAACTGTATCTCATAGTGGAACACAATGTTTTGTTTCAAAGTAAAAGAACTGTCCCTTATGGGTGAAGACACAGGAGTCAGATTTGAGAGGCTGGCCCACCACCTGATGGCTCCCAGGCTGTGATGACAACTGCTCAGGCTGTGAAGCTTTCATCTGACTGCCTTCTGAACCCCAGGCGGCTCCAACACAAAATAGCCATGTTTTTCTATTCCTACTGGAAGCCCCCAAAACTCATGGACATGCAAAAAGAAAGAAAGAAAGAAAAAGTCCCAAACTGTTTGTGAAAAGAACAAAAACACTCCAGCTTTAAGTTGAATAGAAACATGAACTTACTTTTTATAATTCTACCTCAAATATAAACCTTCTAATTGGAAAACAATATATGGCTCAATATTGGATTGAGTGCTTTCCTGTAGTATCTTCCTAGACTAATCTCAGATTATATTAATCGCTAATTAATACCTTTTGCTTTTTATTTGTGCAGAAAGAATCGATATTTTAATTACAAACTGCTTAATAATATTCCTTTATCTGTTCTTTAATGGCGCTGCCAGTTTATTTAGATGCAAACATCTAAGGATTTTTATGTCCCCTGGCGCAATTTCTCTTTTAAATACTTTCAGCGATACAGTTGCTGTAAAGCAATGTGAGCCAAGGAGACGTAGCATGAAATTACATTCCATCTCTCCAGTCTGTATAATTAAATAAAAATGTGTCACTTACAAGGTTATAATTTTCCATCAGTGAATTTTCTGGAGGAGATTGGTGACTTATTAATTAATGCTATTGATATCATGTTATTAGGAATCACCAGGTTGGAGAGAAATTGGGAATCCCTTGCTAAAAGCATTGTTCATTCCTCTTGAAGATGAGAGGCAACATCTCAGCAAAAACTCAGGGCCTTTGGAGCCAGGAGAACCTAGGTTTAAATGTCAGCTGACCTTGAGTACTTTACCCAGTCTTTTTTGTAAAACGAGGATTATAACCACTCATACGTTTTTGCAGGAATTAAACAGGTTTTCACAATGCCTAGCCTGTTAGTATTTTTATATTTCATTATCAGTGACACCAGAGAAAGATAGCATACTTAAATTTCTCTTAAATATGGCTTCTAGCATGCGTCTTCTGAGGGAAATTATAGTGATGACTATGGCCCAGGACCACAGGAGTTCCTGTGAATAGCTAAACACAGGTTTTTGCAACAGCAATTTTCAGCATATGGTGTATGAATATTTTTTTGTCTTCTTTTCAGCATAAGCCATTTTTAGTGATAGAGAGAAAAGCATCCAAGAGCAAAACCATTTGAAAACAGGTCCTTATTGCTGAAAGGAGAGGAAGGATCAGAAATGAAGGCAATGGAGCCCATCCCTCACATCCTCCACTTTCAAATTCCATGACCTGCCAGGTGCATGGCCCTGTACCGAGAGTGAAAGAGGGCATGCCTCTCATTCTTACTTATTTCTTTCACTGAGTTTCATGGGAAGTTCTCTAACCCATTGGTGCAAAGCTGGATTTTTCTTTGAATCTTAGATAACTGAGTGTGATCCCCCATACAACTGCCTCTTGGCAGCGATGGCAAGTTCAGCTTGAGAGGGCTGAAGAAAGCCCCATCACAATCAGATGGCATTGTTCCCCGGCTGTATCTGGTTTTGTCCTGGGGTGGTTACCACATTGCAAAGGTGAGAGCTTCTTCCTGTCAAAGAAATAGGATCCAGACAGGAGCAGATAAATGCTCAGTAAACTCAAGCAAATAAAAACTCAAGCCTCACTCCCCCGTCTAGGCCGGGGGCTCTCCAGCTGCAGACATGGCTCCTATAATTGAATGTGTGGTTCTCACCCAGACCCCATGACCAGGTATTTTGAAACTGGATGTCCTGGGATGCCAAGAAGCTCACAGGGGCCAGATGGAGGTGAGAGATCAAGTCATCTAGGAAGCTGGATCAGGGCCCAAATGTGAATTCACAATCCTTCTGTCATACCTTTGCCCATTTGCTAGTACATATGGTGATTATGCTAAACTCCCCTTGGCTCTACCATGGCCGGCTATTACCTTAGGTTACCAACTTTGAGTTTCCCAAACTACCACCCATCCTTTGACATCTATTAAGTCCGCTTCCTCCGGGAAGCCCACTATCACCACTGCAACGTACAGAGCTCCTGCCCTCTGCTGACATCAGAGTTTCTGCCTTAGGTGCCAGGTTCTGTTCAGCAGGTTCTTGTCTTTTTGGCTGCCCTGCCTCCAAGGATCCAGTGGGATCAGAAACCATATTCTAGGATTTTCTAGGATCTGCTAGATTTCATATAGTTTCTTTCATTTTTTATTCTTTTTTAATTTAGACAGAGTCTCACTCTGTCACCTAGGCTGGAGTGCAGTGGCAAAATCAAGGCTCACCACAACCTCTGCCTCCCGGGTTCAAGCCATTCTCCTGCCTCTGCCTCCCAAGTACCTGCTACTACATCCACTGCCACCATGCCTGGGTAATTTTTGTATTTTTAGTAGACACCAGGCTCCACAATTTTGGCCAGGCTGGTCTCAAACTCCTGGCCTCAAGTGATCTGCCCACCTCAGCCTCCCAAAGTGCTGGGATTACAGGCTTGAGCCACTGCGCCTGGCCAGATTTCATATAGTTTCCATTAGAGGCAATGTCCAAATAAATGGTGGCTGCTATGGAAGGGACCCACCATAGAGGGTGTGGCCCAGGTCCAAGAAAGGGCTCTCACCTCTGGCTGGTTCCTTCCTTCGGAGAGGCAGGACTATGTGAGATACTGGTACCTGCTAAGATCCAGAGTCCAGCAGGCAGCAGACTCCAGCCTTACCACTAACAGGCTCTGTGAGTTTAGGCAAGTTTCAGTGGAGTTTGAGGCCTGTGAGCTGACATAATTGAGGAGCAGATGGTGGAAGTCTTGCACATCCTAAGGGGGGGATTCCTCAGAGCCAGGCTCATTGACTCTAGGATATTCCACTCTTGGCAGAGGGAGCAGGAACAGCACGGGAAGAATCAGACACTGGTCATGTTGATCCCTAACAATTTGCAGCAATATCCTGTTCTTGTCGTATAGATCAGGACACAGGTTATTCCCACACAATGGGTTTTTTCTTGAAAGGAAATTGATGGCCTAACCTAGAATCCTATTGAGGAAGCAAGACATAACCCATTTGAAAATTAAAGAAGGATAAAACCTGTCAATTCTCCCTTTAGAATTCACCTCCTAAATCTAAAAAAAAAAAATTACAAATAAAAATTAATTGTAGGCCTCCAAGCATCCCCTCAACTTTATCTTTGCCTTCCATTTCACAAACCTGGCATTTCCATTAAAATTCTCTTTCATAAAAATCAGTTTTCAGACACTGGTGATAGATGGTGCTGTCCTTTGCAGCTGAAACCATTTGTGCTGATACCACTTCCATCAGCGACCACAAGTGAGCCCATAAAGTCAGCCATGTCCCCCGTGTCCCATTCATGCCAGACACCTGGGGACCTTCATAATCTCATCTGTAACCATCTGTTGACAAGGGCGGCCCTGTGTGTAATTCAGCCAGCTAACAGACAAGAAAGTATGTGCTGAGGCCGCAATCCACTCAGATCTGCACTGTGAGTGGGGAGAGGCTGAACCTCCGATTCCCAAAGTGCTGGGATTGCAAGCATGAGCCACCACACCTGCCTAGGGCTGAGTCTTATTCCATCATAAGGAATAAGGAAGGTGTTCATTCATTCCCAAACACTTATGCAGAGCCCATGATGTCTCTGCCACCAATTACTCTAGATTCCAGAGATAAGACAGTAAACAGAACCAAAAGGTTACAATCTAGTGGGAGAGACAGGTGATAAGTGAGAAAACAATACATAGTATTTCTAAATGGTGGTTAAGTGCTATGGAAAAAATATAGCCAGGCAATGAGATGAGGACTAGGGGAAGTATGACAGAGAAGGTGAAATAAAAATCTGTCGTTGCCCACAGGGAGTTTATTCTCCAGTTGACAAAAGCACTTGACTCAACCATGGTGACAGACCAAAGCAACATTATCACATAGCGTGATTGAGACCATCAGAGCTACAAGTCTTTAGGGGACAGGAGTTAGAGAAGGTGGCATCAATGAAAACACATCTCAGAGGAGGGCACCTGGAACCAGAGGAGAAATATGAGCATCTTAGAGAGTCATCAACCCCAAGCACCTTCCGTGAGCCAGGCCTCATTATACCCATTTTGTAGACAAGAAAACTGAGACACAGATGTCTGCCTTTGCTCATGCTTGGCTGCATGAAAATCTGGTGTTACTGGGCCTCAGATAAGCACTGAATGTCTAAATATTTGAGGAGAAGGTCCCAAGTGTTATCTTTCCACATATCACATGGCCGGTGATGTAAGAGGAGTTCTCCCAGAAAAGTGAGGTCTCCCCATAAAGCTGCAGCTCCAGCCCTGAAAGCCCCACCACCTTGGGTCGGCTTGGCTGGCTGCCTTCCTCCCACAGCTCCAGTGATAGCTCCGTGGCAGCAGCAGAGGCAGCTTTAGGGAATAAAATCAATCAGAATAGAGCTGGTCAAGGACTCCCAGCTCCACAGCCATCACTAAACACCTACATAAGCCTCCCTCAGCTGTTACACACCAACTGTGAATTATCAGGGGTGGAGGGGAGGTCATGGGCCAGAGACAGCTTTGGCTAATGGGGCACTGAGGGCACCTGAGCAATGCAGGGTGTGGGACTTCAGATGTCTAATGTTTGGGGCATGCTTTTTCCTCTTTTAAAATCAATTTCATTGAGTTATAATTTACATATTATAAGATGCACCTGTTTAAAGCATATAGCTCAATGAGTTGTTTGGTGGTGGTTGTTTTGAGACAGAGTCTCTCTTTGTTGCCCAGGCTGGAGTGCAGTGGCATGATCTCAGCTCACTGCAACCTCTGCCTCCCGGGTTCAAGTGATTCTCCTGCCTCAGCCTCCTGAGTAGCTGGGATTACAGGCATGGGCCACCACGCCCAGCTAATTTTTGTATTTTTAGTAGAGACAGGGTTTCACCATGTTGGTCAGGCTGGTCTCAAACTCCTGACCCCCAAGTGATCTACTTACCTCAGCTTCCCAAAATGCTGAGATTACAAACGTGAGTGACCGCGCCCAGCCAGTTTAATGAGTTTTGACAAATACACATAACTGTGTACTTAGGCATTCAAGTGCTTCTGTCAGACCCTCCTGCAAAATCCCCAACCCGACCAACAGGAATGTCACCACTTGCATTTTGGCTCCAGGCACACTTTAGGTGGTCTTGGTGAACAGGCCGTTTCAACACTACTGCACCTGACAGACACTGGCAGAACTGGGCCACCTAAGGTCCCCCGAAAACCAATGCAGCCAGAGGGCTTCATTCTTCTACCAGCTGACAGCTAGAGACCTCCCAATCCCTGGCTGTTTGAGAGGCAGCACCATGCTGTGGTGCAGAGTCTTGACTCTGGAGCCAGACTACAAACCCTAGCCTACCCCCTACCTGTGCCTCAGTTTCACCTCTTTGTAATGGAGATAATAATAATACCTGTCTCACTGGAACATCATGAGATCCCATGAAGTAGGTAAGGTAAGGTACTTGTAAATGTGGCATAGCTATAGAGTAAGTAGTGAATGTGACATAAGTGCTGCCATCATCATGGTTCCAGGGATAGACAGAGGGGGACTCAGTCATCACTCAGGCCTAAGGAGAGCAAAAGAGATATGTATATTTGAGCAGGAAGGATGATTGTCTTTGTATGTTGGGTCCTTATCTTTCAATTTAATCTTTTTCAGAGAAGAAAACTTGGGTTGTTATTTGGCTGTGGGTGTCCAAGGCTTGCAAAATGTGGGGGTGGATGGAGTGTGAGGTGAAGTGACAGCAGAGAGGGGACCTCGCCCCACATGACCGCACCTGAACTGGACCTCTGTGAACACATTTTAAAGAGTTAGTGTCTTTTGGTAATATCTTTGTCTCAGAAGCCAGACACCAGGGCTGGGTCTTTTTTTTTTTTTTTTTTTTTTTTGAGACAGGGTCTCACTTTGTCGCCCAGGCTGGAGAGACGTGATCTCAGTTCACTGCAGCCTCAATCTCCGAGGCTCGAGCAATCTTCCCAGCTCAGCCTACCAAGTAGCTGGGACCACAGGCACATACCACCATGCCTAGCTAATTTTGTTTGCTTTTCATAGAGACAAGGTCTTATTATGTTGGTCTGGAACTCCTGAGCTCAAGTGTTCTTTCCACCTCAGCCTCCCAAAGTCCTGGGATTACAAGTGTGAGCCACCACACCTACCTAGGGCTGAGTCTTTTTTTTTCTTTTTTTGTTTGAAGACGGAGTTTCACTCTTGTTGCCTGGGCTGGAGTGCAATGGCGTAATTTTGGCTCACTGCAACCTTTGCCTCCTGGGTTCAAACAATTCTCCTGCCTCAGCCTCCCTAGTAGCTGGGATTACAGGTGTCTGCTAGCATGCTCAGCTATTTTTTTTTTTTTTTTTTTTTTTTAGTAGAGACAGGGTTTCACTGTGTTGGCCAGGCTGGTCTCGAACTCCTGACCTCAGGCGATCCACCCGCCTCAGTCTGCCAAAGTACTCAAATTACAGGCATGAGCCACTGCGTCCAGCTCTTGGGTTGAGTCTTATTCCTTCTATAATCACACCGAGTAGGAGTCTCTGAGCCCACATCTGCCAAACAAGTTTGAGTGAAAAAGCCCAGAATCATCTAGACTGCATGGATACCCCTCCAGCATGGCTTAAAGCATAGATATGACACAGGGTCAGGGTCTACTTCTCACAGCTGCATCTGTGTAGAATAAATGCACCTGATAGCCGTGACTTAAGCATACACTTAGAATGACCCCGTGTGGCAGATGCACTTGAATGTGTGTTCCGAGCTAGGAAATCCAGGAGTAGCCAATCTGCAGATTCATTCTTTATCTATGATAAACATCTGAGCTCCCAGCCTGTCCCATGGAACATGGGGCATTCAGGGGATCAAAGCCCTGAGTTTTGGGTTAAATGAACGTTACTAGGTGGAGGTTGTTGGGGGAGAGTATTAAGTGAAAATGCAATATAAAGTGCATGCAATTTGCAGGTGGTTGCAGTTTTCCTGTTTAGCCTGCTGCTACTAGGCCATAAGGTTGCCACCACTGGACTGTGGGTAAGACAGTTCTTCTGCCCAGGTGGCCACCACTGGACTCTCTCCCCTGTATAGAAGCCCCCAGTAAAACCTTATGTCTCGTGTGCTGACTCTAAATCTTTTCTTTGGAGTTTCACCAGTTGAACCTGGTGCTTTCCCTACATGGGTTAATAGGGGGTTGTCACAACAGCCTAGAAGGACCAAAGAGCAAGCTCTGAGCAGGGTAAGCCAATGTCTTCCCAACAGGGAGCCCTCTCCATGGCCAACAGCCACCCATCCGGATGGGGCATGATCACAGTTCCCAGACACTCTAGCCCCGCACGGCCGCTCCTCACTACTGCCAACTCAGTGCACTCACCTGCCCCCTACTCTGAGCTCAGGAAAGTAGCGCCTGTATCCTCTGTACCTCCAGCAACCAGAGCAACACCCGGCACATAGCAGACACGGCAGATGTTTACGGAATAAATAAATAGGGCAAAAAATAAACTAAGACATCTCTAGTCCATCATTAATGGCCTGTATTTATGTCAGGAAAAACAGTGACACAGGCTACACGATCACATGCACAAGGCCTGGTACCCAGCAGGTGTGATAAACGCTTAGTGAATTAATCTGAGAGGGCAGGCTCCTCTCTGAGATGTTCATTTCTTAAGTTTCTTCTGGGAATTTAAGAAACTTAAGTTCTACGTCTGGGAATTTTATTTAAAGTTTAGAAGTGTACCCCAAAACCTAAAACGCAATAAAATATATTAAAAAAAAAGTTTAACATACATATCTCAGTTTTAAATGGTCGCCTTTGCTGCCAAAATTAACTAACCTCATTAAATGCTCTGGGGAAACAGAAAAGAGTTGAGATCACTGGTCCTTTAGGTATAATGTGTATCTTAGAGACATCATAAATGGTTTTCGCTGCTTATTTTCTGCTCTTTGCCTTGGCTACAGGAAGCTTTACACCAATATGCCGTCTACACAATTTGAAATTCTCTATGTTCCTTTACATTGCTGTACGCTAAGCTTATGAATATTTCCTTCCTTCTTTAATTTTTCTCTCTTGCCTCAGTTCTTCATCTAATAATATTCATATTTTTCTATAAACCTCTTCAAGATATCTGCAAGTAGAAATAGTAAATATACCCAAGACATGTACATATGTATTTTTATAATGTCAATGTAGATATTACAGTCCACTGAAAAATAATTAAAATTGGCCTGAGTCTCTGATTCTGTGGCTTATAGAACAAAGACCTGCCTACAATTTCCACAAATTCTTGAGAAAACCTCCTTGGAGCCCCTTCACTGATTTCTGCAGGAAATGTAACCCACTCTAGCTTGGACAAGTGTAGCCAGCTTGATCTGGGATCTGGTGATGGAGCTGGTGATGGCCCACCTTTCCCAGGCTTCATCGCTCCTTCCATCTTGTTCCTCCCCTGGATCTCCTGCCAGCTTTTCTTCTTTATTTTTGCTTCCTTGTTCCACCACTATGTTTGGAAGTTGGATGTGAGCTCTCATTGTCTATTCTAAGAGACTTTTCAAAGTAATTCTTCCAAAGGAATGCCGTGTTCTCCCTAAAGGGAATTTGTGAATACACTTGTCTGTGCCTCCTGATATCTCATCAGATAAATCCTGTTACTTTGTTGGACAAGAGTCTCAACAGGGAGGGCCCCAGGGTCTCCCCTGGAGTCCTCACCTGGGCTACAGATCTGAATAAATCCACAGCAGTGGACGTGGTGAGGGGCCAGAAACACTGGGCTCTCTCCCAGTGAGTATTAAGTGATGTCACTGAGTGAGAGCAGGCTCAGCAATGTGCAAAGATCACTTAGAAATCTGCTGTCTTGACCCCAGCAGCAGATCTACTTGTTTGTCTAAGAGCAGTGTGAACACATTCATTCCTAGGCTGCAAAGTGATCGAAATAGGTGGAAAAATGTGTATTTGCCAAACAATAGACTGGACTAGACAGCAGGACACAATTGGAATTGTGTGCAGGGAATTGTCCTTAGTTTCTGATAGATTGGTGAAGAAATAAATATAATCAGTCTTTAATCCAACCCATAGTGAGTAATACTGTTGATCAACTCAAAATGAAATCAGCAATGGCTACCATCACACACAGTAAAATGTATACATGCAAAATTTGACCCAGAAAATAGGACTTCGTGGAATTAATGACCACAAAAGAAAACACAATGATGGAAGCCATCATCAGTAAAATTTCTTATTCATAATAAAACTGGCCAACAAATTAAACATCCAAAGCAAAAAGTATATAAAAAGAATTGATTTAGGTAAAATAATAACTTCAGGGAAATAAAAGTGGAAACAGTTGGAAACCATTTAACTCCACTTCATAGAAAATGGCCCGAGAAATTAAATTGGATATCAGAGTTTATTCTGAAAAGCACATTTTCAATGAACATTCCTTGGTGTGGGTATAATTCTTATTTGAATATTTGTATTCAAAACACTGAGTGAAGGGAAAGAAGACTCTGGAATGGAGTTCTTGGGGCCGGGTGCAAACAAAGTAGACATTTTTACATCGGTGACCAAGCCTGAAACAATGCTCTCAGTTAATCATTGTAGAATGATTTATTTACTCAGCTAAAAAGCGAGCATCTCTGCCCCTATGGCTTCCCTAGTCAAAAGACTTCCCTTCAGAATACCCTTCCAGACACACAGTTATCTCTTAAATCCATTTTTTTCTTCTCAATCCACATAGGACTCAGCAGAGACCCCTACCACCACCACCAAGACCCCACCCACAAAATTGCATGTGGGGCACTAGAATGCCCCATTCAGAAAAGAAAGCAGTTCACGTCTGTCAATTAAGGTTTTTCTTGAATATAAATTAAAATGTCTGGATTTTAGAACTGTGGGGAGGAGATAACAACCAATTTTGAGGCATTCGAGAGTCACTTTATTTGTTGTTTCAAAATGCATTGCAACCTTGATGTAAAAAATAAAAAGAAAGAAAGAAAGAGAGGATGAGTGCTTCTCGTATGTTCTTCATCTAGGCATCCTATAAATCTCACAAGATAGTCAGCATCATTGCTGATACATCTTCTCCTCTCTGAAAGACTGTGGGTACCTTGAAGAGTTGGACAGGTCTGCAGCCTGGAGCCATGCCTAACACATAATAAACATCATTCTGCTGGGTTTCTTGAGTGAACAGATGAGATCAGGAACCCCAAACACATTGACAGAAAAGTGAATTTCCTTTACAAAACTTATTTTTATCCAAAATAGAAAATCTGCAGTTCTGGATGGCTGGATAAGCAGCAGGACAAGAGTCACAGGCCATTTAGATTCCACATATAGAACAAGAAAATGTTCAGCTGAATCACATCCATTGTGTAAACCAGCCAGAATCCGTTGGCCACTCAAAAGCCAAAAATACCAGTGAGGACGACAAGTTTGTTGAAGGCCCAGGTCCATGAACATGTGCTAAGTATAGGTTGTAACTGATCTGGCAGAATGGCTGCAGCCCGCTCCAAATCAGCCCATTTCACAGAAGATGACTGACCCTCAAAAAGGCAACTTGCCCAGCTAAGGTGAAAAAATAAATCTAATTCATGATTGCCCATTGTAGCTGTAAGAAAGAACAATAGTGGAGGTTTTTAAATAACCACAGGTGCTCAAGCTCCATCCCACTGAAGGCTGTGACTCACAGGGTGAGCCCAGGATATCTCTGATGTTTAAAAATTTCCCCAGCATGATTCCAATCATAACATGCTCACAAAGGTGGGCGTGTTAGCACCTGGGGAGCTTTACAAATGCCAGAGTCTGGGCCCTGCCATGCCCAATCCAAAGAGTGCCTCCAGGGCGGAGCTTGAGCATGACACCTTCACAGTCAGGACTGAGACTCCCTGGAAACTGTAGTCTGCACTCTTTCCTTTGCGTCTTCCCATCTCAGATAAAGGAGCAGTGTCACTTGCTCACCAGGAAGAGTCGTTGGTGGTGATTGAACCAAAGCTATTTAGTAAATCTGGTGCTTAGCAGCACATGCTGCTGTCTGTGTCTCTGAAAAGAAATCTGGCAATTCCAACCTGTGAGGCCTGGAAGGCAGGAACCACATCTTCTGTCTCTGTGCCCCCAGCACTTCGCCCAGAGCTGACGCAGTTAATTATTCTTAAACACCGCCATCTGCAGCCAACATTCCATCACCAGCCTAATAGGAAGGGTGCCATAAGCCAAGTAAGCTCCAGGGAGGGCTGGAGGACACCAGGCCCTGCGGCTTCTCTAAACATCCCACCTCCGGACAGCCTCCTCAGGCACCTGGAGGTCCTGGGCCAGCTCTGCTTCTGGAAACACCAAGATACCATGGAACTGAACGTGGAGCCATTCCTGAAAGTCAAGCTGACCCATCTCATGGCCTGCATCTGCCCAGCATACTTCACAGGGACAGCTCGGTGCCAAATGCCCGGCCCACCACCTGCCAGGAGGCAAGAGGAAAGTCCTGGATCCACCCACCTTTGCAGGGGAGGTTGAACCTGGTGCAGATGGCAAATGGCCCGGCTGGGCTGGGAGACTTGTGTTAAGCGTCATGCTCGGTTTTCCCAAACCCTCTGCAAAGTCAAGTTCTCTGTCTTCCAGGTCTCTTTTGGAGAAGCATGGAAAGTTTATGAATGAAGATCTAGCTGTGATGAGCTGGATCTGCTTTTCTGGGGCCATCTCCGTCACCTTCAATGATGAAAAGCCACTGCATTCACAATGTCAAGAGTACTTGGAGCCTGGCCTTTGCCAGGTGCAGACAGGGGTGATCAGGAGGAACATACCCCAGGGCATGGCTCTGTCTGGGCACAGTGCAAGACAGGATGTGTACCGCTGTCTGCTAGTCATGACCCTGGGCAAATCACCTGCTCTGTATCTCTGTTCTTCCCCTCATTCTAGGGGCATTAGAACACCTACCTCTCAGCAGTATCGTAATAATTGAGGGAGGGTGGCAAAGGTGCTTAGCAGATGCTTCATAAACAGTAGCCATTATCCTCATCCTGAGATGTTCTGTGCCCAGTGTCTTCTCATTAAATGTTTGTGAAATAACTAAATGGATATATATATGGGTGAATTCCTTAAAAACAAAGTTCATAGGGAGGCAGCTCTTTTAGGGAGGAGCAAGCATCTTAACGCAGTTTGTAAACAGAGGTCAAAATCTAGAATTTCAAAATAGCTGTAGCTGTCACTTACTTAGCAGTGACTGCCTGTGAGGCACAGGGCTGTATAGCATCCAGTAGTCCACATGGTAGATATTATTTATCGATTCATTGGATGAAGAAACCAAAGCTCAGTGGTGGTCTTAGCATCTCCCATCTTTTTCCCTGGTCTTATGTGCCCCATCAAGCGTGGAGCTTGGCAGGATGACAGTGCTCCCAGCACCTCCATCACCCACTGTATAAGTATGCATTCTTCAGCACAAGCCAAGTTGCTGACTGAGGGCCCGCTATATGCCTCACTCATGATTGACACTCAGACACCAGCAGGCCACCAATCGGTGGGGTTCAGATAATTTGCTCATGTGTTTATAATCACAAATACTTTCTGGATTCACACCATATGCCAGTCACTATTCTCTTTGATGAAGACATAGCAGTTACAAAGCAGATAAATGCCTGCCTTCGTATGGTTTACATTGTAATAGGAGAAGACAGGTCATAAGCAGGTAACACGTAAATCTAAAATGTACTGGGCACTGGTAAGCACTGTTTTCAAAGAACTCGGGTTATAGAGTTGAGGTTGACAAAGTGGCAGAGCTGATTTCCACACAGTGACTGAGGAGGGCCTCTCTGATAAAGCAGTTGGAGCAGATTTCAACCCAGTGGGGTAGCCAGGTGGACACATCGGGGAGGAAATGTCTCCAGAGAGGACCTGGAAAATGGGGTGCTTGGATTGTCCTGCTGAGAGCAGAGGCAAGTGGAATTGGGAGGGAAGGAGCGTGGGGCTGGGCTGGACTGAACTGACTGGGAGTTTTGGGCAGACCCCTCTGTCTGCTAGTTATTTCTTTCTTTTAGACAGGGTCTTGCTTTGTTGCCCAGGCTAGAATGTAATGATGCAATCACAACTCACTGCAGCCTAAACTCCTGAGCTTAAGCAATCCTCTCTCCTTAGCCTCCTGAATAGCTGGGACTACAGGCACACACCACTATGCCTGGCTAATTTTTTTTTTTTCTGTAGAGACAGGGTCTCACTAGTTTACCTAGGCTGGTCTTGAACACCTGGCTTCAAGTGGTCCTCCCTCCATAGCCTCTCAAAGTGCTAGGATTACAGGCGTATGCCACCCCACCCTGCTATCTGCTATTTTGAGGAGAAACTGTAGGGGTGAAAGAAGAAAGCCAATTAACAACCTACTGCCAAAAACTGTTACCAGAAATTGAATGTATTAATATATTTAATCCTCACAACAACAACACTAAGTGGCTACTATTGCTACCCTTATTATGTAAGTGAGGAAACTTAGCCACAGAGAGGTTGAGCAACTTGCTCAGAATTCCACAATCAGCAAGCAGTGGAGGCAGGATTTAAAGTGGTCACCCTGGCTCTAGGGTCCATGTAGCTGAAAGTTAAATGGTATAAACCCACCCAGTATAACCCACTGGGTAGCAGAAGGCAGGAAGCTGTCTTCCTGACATGAGGAAATGATAACCTGATCTTTTATAAGTCTTTATGAAAGCAAGACCCTGTCTAAAAGAAAGAAGTCTTTTAAATTTATTTATTTAGCTCTTTCAAATGCTTTGCAGGCCAAGAGCAGTGACTCACACCTGTAATCCCAGCACTTTGGGAAGCCAAGGAAGGAAGATAACTTGAGCCTAGGAGTTCGAGACCAGCCTGTCAGACCATGTCTCTACAAAGAAATTTTTTTTTTTTGAGACAGAGTCCCACTGTGTTGCTAGGCACCAGGCTGGAGTGCAGTGGCACAATCTCGGCTCACTGCAACCTCTGCCTCCTGGGTTCAAGCAATTCTCCTGCCTCAGCCTCCCAAGTAGCTGGGACTACAGGCACGCACCACCAAGCCCAGCTACTTTTTGTATTTTTTAGTAGAGGCAGGGTTTCACCATGTTGGCCAGGAGGGTCTCGATCTCCTGACCTCGTGATCCACCTGCCTCGGCCTCCCAAAGTGCTGGGATTACAGGCGTGAGTCACCGTGCCCGGCCCTCAGAGAAATTAAAAAAAAAAAAAACATAGCTAGGTGTGCTGGCACATGCCTGAATTCCCAGCTACTTGGGAGGCTGAGATGCGAGGATTCCTAGGAGCCAGGAGTTTAAGGTTGCAATGAGCTATGATAGCACCACCGCATTCCAAGCTGAGTGATAGAGCAAGACCCTATCTCTAAAAAAAAAAAAAAAAAAAAAAAAAAAAAAAAAAAAAAAAAAAAAAAAAAAAAAAAAAAAAAAAAAAAAATAAAAAAAATAAAAAAAAAAAAAAAAAAAAAAAAAA
>CAUYLG010078625.1:0-36982 GCA_963573385.1 Cacajao melanocephalus | reverse complement strand
ATGAGGTCTGGGGTGACAGCAGGGAAGGGGTGAGGCGTGGCCTGTACAGGAGGAGGATTCGGCTGAGGGGTCTGGGTCTGCGGAGGAGTTGATGCTTGAGTTGTGTTTGGTACTGTGGAAACGCCAGGTTTTGCTGTCCCTATGAATCATAGTAAGACAGGGAGTTAGAGGCCATGCTGACACCCACATGCTGACTTTGTAAGGACATACACCACACACAGTGAACACATATCCGTGTGTTGCGTTTATCTGCCTGAGACACGAACATCCCAGACTCCACTTTGCCAAACCCGTCCACCTGTCCCTGGGGCTCCGCGAACAGCGGAAAACCGCACTTCCATTTCCTAAGGCCTCAGAGCTGCAACTCCCAACTCAGGCACAAAGACCCCTTCATGAAGCCTGGAAGCCAGGGCTCAAGGAGCAGGAAACACACACTGACTGTGGACAGAGAGCGGGAAAATGCTTCTCAGAGCTTCCAGGCACAGCTGCCCTTGTTCCCAGAAGCGCTGCTTTCTGAGTAAGAGCTTCTGGCAGGGAGCTGGCAGTAGTTGCCCTTGCCAAGGTTTCTGGAAACTGGCAAGCCCCTACCTCCTAGAGCCACAAGGGACAGCTGGACTGCTGCCCTTCATGACTGGCTCAGGTGCTGCCTCCTAGCAGCTGTGCAGGGACTCCGAATACACAGTGGTCACATGGCCCACCCAACCAGCTCCAAAAAGGGGTTATGGCCAGAGCTCTAACCAGAGTGGGCGGACCAGGGAGCCAGTGTCTAGGAGCACGACCTGGGTCACCACATCCTTCATGTGCACGTTGGCTACCATGAAAACAGACAAAGACACCCAGCGCCTTCATCTGCAGGCTCAAGCAGCACCCATGGTCCTGGTGCATCTCAAAGAACAGGGGTGAGATTCTGCTGAGTTTCCCAATTCTCCTTTCCCAGGCACAACTCCTGGGCTTCTTCCAGACTGAACAGGAGGTGTCACCATGTCTGCCCAGCGTTCAGCCCAAACCCCTGGTCCCAGGGAGCGAGGACCAATATCCTCATGTAAGGATAAGAGATGTGACTTACATGAGGATCAGGGATGTGACCTGATATGTACAACAGCCACAGGGTGACACGTGAGACTAGTTCTCCTTGGTTACCCTTGGGTGCAGCAGGGGACATAGCAACCCCCTTTCTGCCACCACTTCAGAACAGAGTGGGAGACCAGGTGAAAGGCTCCTGCTCAGAGAAGCAAACAATTCACACTCAGGGACCACCTTGCAAATGTCACCCTTCTGCAGCATGGAGCTGCAAAGGACAAGATGTAGACAGCAGCTGTTGGAGTTTCCTAGACAGAATCATTTCCTGGAGTGGGCAGCTCTGCCAGCTGGCCCCTGGAAACCTGTGTCAGTTGAGGGGTGGTGACAAGCAGAGATGGGGACAAGGAGGGCTTTCAATCCAGACAACTAGCATCAGAAGCAGGGATGGCTCTGACACCAGCGCATCAAGGTAATTCCAATGACAAATCTCAAGGTTTAGAACTGAGATGTTACTTATAATGATTTCTGGTCATGTTAGTGTCCTTAAAATGGCAAAGTAAAAATCACCTACAACACTGGCAGGGTGAAGCATTCAAACAACGTCAAAGTGTTTTGACAAGTTACAATTTCTTTTTATTGTTAAGTCCATCACCTACCCTCAAAAAAGAAAGGGCCCAATTATTTCTGCTTACAAGAGGCCACAGGGCCACATGACCCTGTGGGATGGATCCAACACTGAACCCAATCCCACCATGTCCAAACACCAACAGGGCGTGCAGTATATAATGTCACCATCTTCCTCCCACTCCCAGCCCCTCACCGAACTTGAAAAAGGGACAAAGGTCAGGGAGAAAGCCAATTTACTTGCTATTTCAGTACTCTACCTGCTTCTTTCCGCCCACGTCCTCTTCCTTTTGCCTGTACTATCATGATCTCGGTTTCTTCTGTGGGTAGTTCGTTTATTTTTTGCAAGAAGAGCTTCTCCAGAGCTTCTGCCATTAAGACTATGTCATCTCCAGGCTGGATAAGGAGACACATGGGCAGAGTCAGAGGGCCCTCCCCTCCCCACCTCTGTAGACAGGGCACCCCATGCCACCCCCTGCCCCAAAGCATGAAGCGTCGTATTCCGGGTCCTTCCCCGATCTGCACCCAAAGGAGCCACAATGGCTACACTACCAGTTATCACAGAGGCTTGTGTTCCCACAGGTGTTCTGAGCCTACACTTGTCTACCTGCACCTCCCTCATGTTTTAAGCTCTGACCTGTCTGAGAAGCCATCCTAATGCCTTAAGCATCTGCCAAGCTCAGCCGATCACTGAAAGGGGCCCTCCTTTGACACAATTCAATTTCACCAGAAATACTTGAATGACACAGGATTTCTTGCCATGATACATTAGCAGGGCCCCAACAATGCTCCCCAACGTACCCCCATGGCAGCTCACCAAGACTCTGGGCACTGCACATCTCACACTAGTTTAGGGGTCCCACTCTGTCACCTCATCTATAACATGCTGTTCCCACTCAGTTCTAAACTGAGAGCCTGGTCTGCACATTTTGCTCAAACCTAAGTGGTGAGAGCTGAGACTTTAAAAAACACAGTAAACTTCAAGAAACTCACCTACCCATCTCTTCTGGGCATTTTTACCCACTACACCAGCAGAGGTCAAAAGCTGAGTTCTGTATAGTGTCTCCCTCCAGAGTCGTTCTATTTGAAAGGGTTGATTTTAATCACATCTGTGGTCTGAACTGTAAACAAATGATCTGGCTTCATGGCACAGCCGAGCCGAAAGGTTTGGCTACGGGGTTAGGAAGTGACCTTCAGGTCTACATATAGGATCAGGGGGACACTTGATCTATGGCCAAGAGTTATCGACAGTCATGTCCACAGTTCCAGCAGACCATCACCCACAGAGCAGCTGAGCTCTGCGCCGGCCCCATCACACCCTCTCTCACGTGGAGGTCTCTGTTTGGGCATACCTCTGCGCAACTACATTTTAACAGGCTCTTTCCTAACAATTTACATCACCCAAATGGACTTTGTTGTGAGTCGCCACTGTTCTCCTCACACCTTCTCTTCTAGACATGCTTAGGAACCAAAATCCCAAGGGCACCAGAAGCACATGCTTCAGGCTAACAAGGACGGCTTGTAAGTTCAACATGGCCAGCACCCTCCTCCCAGCAAAAAATCCCACACCCAGCCACAGGCACCACCACAGGTCTCATTACCTCTACCTCCAAGGGTCTCCTCTTGCCAGACTCGAAGCCCAGCCACACCCAGCAGCTCTGCCCATGGGCTCCTGACATGCCCACTGCCGCGGCCTCCCCTCTTCTCTCCCCAGGGCAGCTGGACACCCACCCCCATATCTCACCTTGTTGTAGATGTAACAATTTGTAAACATAGTGTTGAAGTCCTGGATACATTCCTGAGCATTCCAATAGTAGTTGTTTTCCAAGCGCTTCTTTATTGTTCCCATATCCATAGGTGTTTTAATGATCTTATAGTAATCCTGGAGAGCAAAGGACAAATGGCTAGTGTCACCTAGGGAGCCAAGCAGCAAAAACGCTGAGCTAGCCAGACTGGCCTGGGGACCTCACCCCTGGCTGCTCCACAGGTAAATCCACGGGCGCCATAGCTCAACAAGTGATCTCAAGGGGGAACACCAAAATAAAGTGGGGCAGGGAAGGGTTCCTGAATGCTGGGGAGTAATTCAGAGGGAAAAGGTACAAGTTTCCAACCACCCTGTCTTGGAACAGGTTGGCATTATTGAAATGCACGTTTTTTCTTTTCTTTTTAAAATATTCTTTCATTTTTAACAAATAAGGGGGAAACCAGGCTGCCTTTTAAAAGCAATTCTCACCTAGAAAAAAACAACCATGGCAGGTCCTGCTTGTCCCCGCCATTTGAAATTCTACCTGTCCATAAAATGCAAATCCCCGCAGCGCCAACGTTGGAGCCCACTCTTGACCACAGCACTCATGCCTTCTCATCACCGTGCAAAGCTGCGGAGCATAAGCTTCTACCCTTAGTCTAAGTTCACTGAACTTATGTTTCTTTCACTTGCACACAGTCTACCACTAAGGACTTGTTAGTATCCAGATACAGCTGAACGACCAGGTTAACTGCCAAATGACAAATCTGGACAACCTTCACAATTCTCAGTCCAAAAGAAAAAAAAAATCCACCATCTCAACCCTCAAGCCTTCAGATCTTACTCTCTAAGTGCCAAACAGAAGTAAGCAGATACAGATGTAAATGTCTTAGTAAGTGCCTGAAATCAAACTGCATTATCTTCACAACTTTTACTCTAAATCTAACCTATTTTAAAACCAAGTTCATTTTTAAAAACAACCATAGAAGTAATGTAGGGACAGAGCAAGCCGTGCCTGGGTTTCCAGGTATGAGGATCACAGAGGGCCAGGCATGGGGGCTGCATACAGACAGCAAGCCCCCAACAACTAGACCAGCTCAGGCTGTTGACCTGACCCATTGAGAGCTATCACACTGAGTGGAGACAGGTGCTCCCGAAATTAAGCTCGAGTGGTGTCACAGAACCAAATCCAAGCAGAGTCCCACTGCAGAAGGGCAAGCTGCAGGTGGAGAGGCTGTTGCAGGGAGGAGAGAGCAGGTATGCTGTCAGCCATCAATTCCCGAGGCCCTGCTCAGGAATGGTAGTGGACAGTATTAGAAAGGGTGGCATAGGGTATGAGTGTGGGGTTTTTGAGATGTTGTGACATCCACGAGAAAGGGACAGGGCCACCTGCTTACATGTAAGGGTTTGCCACAGTCATGGCACTGACCTGGGGGTGAGGGCTACAAGTGCACACCCCGGCACCTTAGGCAAGTGGTCAGGAGGGGAGACTGGAAGCAGACTATCAGTGCCATTTTCTTTGCTCTGACTTCCTTTACCAAGTCCAAATTGATCTACCCCAGTGGAAATTTTAGATTTTACTCTATGGCCAAAGGCCACTGAATTGCCCACAGTGTGTCACGTGGTTCAAGGGCAAACAGGACAGTGGGGAGGAAGTGGGGTGAAGGCAGAGAGAAAGGTGGGGAAAGAGGAAGTGCCAGCCTGGATAGCAGGTTTAGGGGCATGACAGGAGACCAAAATGTGGGGAAAGACTTGGAAGGCATCAGAAAACAGACAAGGAATACTTTTTGGGGTGGCCTTATTAACATCTCCAGAAGGAGTTCCCAGAAAACAGCTTTATCACGACAATGCTCCTGACCAAGGACCCCCTTTAGCTCAGCCCCCTCCAAACGCCCTGAGACTACTCTCGCCCAGCAAGCTCCCTCCTCAGCTCCTTACTCTCCCATCTCTGAAGACATCAGATCAGGGTCACCATGGATCAGCTCCTTCTTCCTGTATCAGAGCTAATGAGGGCAACATCAACAGTCATAGGGACAGGTAGATTCACACTCTGCCTAGAGCAAAAATGTCCTGCCCACTCTCCAGCCTGCACTTCAGAGACTGATCCTGAACTCCAAAACCCCACGGCCTAACCAAATACCCATACTTGTCTGTCCCGCTGGCTGGCACTGTTCCCTCAACTTCACCAGGGACGCTAGTGCCTTCAAGAATCTCAAGTCCCTCAGCTCTCCCTTCTCCTGTCTTCACCTTCTCAGCCCTCCCTGCATCAGTTTCCACTGCATTTTCTTGTAACAAGCAGACCCCTCTGCCATTCTGGCACTGACACATTTCCCTTCAAAGCCAAGCTTCTTGAAATGGTGGCTTCACATCCTCACCTTCTCATTCACACCGTCACAAATCTGGTTTCTACTTCTGTGTCACGTCTTCTTAGGGTCACCAATGCCCTCCTAAAGGTCAACATGACGGTCAGGTCGGAATCCTCATCTCTTTAACCTCCCTGTAGCTTCTGATGTGGGTATCTGGGGAAATGCTCTCTTCTGTAGGCCTTCTGCCTTCCCAGCAACCCCCAAGGGCCTCAGAGAGCTCTGGGTTCCACTCCAGCCCCTAGCTCCTTCTCTCCTGGTTATGTACATATGCTATGAGAATGTCACTCTCAACTATGGACCCTGTCCAGCCCAGCTAGAGATTGGTGCAGTGAGCTCCCCCAACAGTCTCCCTCCTGCAGACCATCACAGCTGACTGCCTCCACTCCTTATCTTGGTCAATGAAGACTGTGGTCCCTCTTTTGCCTCCGTATCTTGCCTGAGCCAATTCAAGACCCAAGTGCCCTCTTCTGATTACTTTCCCCCGAGTGCATGACACGTTCTCAGTGAACCAATAACACCAGGAGTTCTTACAAACACAATGGCTTTAAACTTGGGGAGTCTGGACGCCTGGCAGAGGCTAAGGCCACTCCTACACACGAATAGCTCTAGTGTTCACACACCAGCCTGGGTCAGTGGCTGCAACCACCTAATGCACTCAACAAGGGGTGTATGGGACTTGGCAAACAGCAAAGGACAATTTAAAGACAATTCGTCCTTGATGCTTTAAAGAAAATAAAAAAAAAAATGAAAGCATTTATTCCATCTGCTCCCTGAGGTTCAGCTGGAGAAACAAGTTGTGCTTGCAGAACAGTTTGCTAGGGATATGGGAAAATGGAAAGCTCTCTAGGGAAAGAAAAGAGGGGTGGGCTCACAAAAGCACAAGAGCAAGTGTGCTGCAGCCACAGGGAGGAAGGGCAACACCCCCATGCAGCTGCAGCCACAGCCACCTTTCTCCAGCTGGGGCTGCCTCTACGTACTTGCTCCCTGCGATGTAATCCACTACCTTTCTCCACTGTGTGCTCTGGGTGACAGTGATGACGATGCTAGGCGACTGCTACTGCAGCAAGCCAATCCCCCTCTAGCACAGTTTGATCAACTACGTCTACATATCCTTAATCAACTATGTCCACACTTGGGAAGGGACCAGGATGGCCAAGTGCTCTGACTTCAACTCACCATGGAAGTGGAAGTAGATCTGTGGGCCTCCCTTTCTTCCACTGCTTCAACCTCTACACAATTTTCCCCAGGACTCCAATATCTAAGAAACCAGTTATTGTTAAGCCAATTAGCTCGTTATTTCTCCCCAATTTCAACTGATCAGAACTGCTGAAACCACTCACTCAAGGGCTACAGCTTACACCATGAATCCAAATGCATCTTCTACCCTGCCCCAGAGTCTGTCCTGACCAGGAGACATGCAGGAGAGAGGAGACCTTGAGGACAGCAGATGGCAGCCCTGGGCCCTACCCATGCTACTCACAGGGAGGTTCAGCTTGACGGCATCCACAGGCTGCTGGAAAGGCCACGCAAACTGGTGTTTCCATAGTGTCTTGAGCACCACTCTGAGCAGGTATTGCAGTTGGTTGGTCTGCCTCTTGGGCTTGTTAGGGTTGGAGGTCTCTAGGGGCGGGGGTTTGGTGCTGGCTGCATTGGCTGGCTGGGGTTGGGCCGGGCCTGCGTTGTAGACATTTGGGAAGTTTCTAGTCCATCTCCCATTACTGGGAGATTTCTCAATCTCGTCCCAGGGCCGCTCTCTGCAGACATGCTAGTGATCCCATCACATTCTTCAGCAGGCACTCTGAGACGCTAGGCCGCACGCCGCCCCCGCCGGCCGTCAGCCCGCTGCGGTCGCCCGCTCCCCCGGCTGCCTGCGCAGCGCCGGGGCCCGCCCGCCGCTCTGCCGAGCTCACAAGCCGCGCTCGCCCGCAGGCACCGCCGGCAGCCTCCGCCGCCGCCGCCGTCGCCAGCGCTAGCTTATTAATTTATAACAGCTTTTTATGTTAAAGGAAGTAAAACCTTTTTTAAAAAACATCTACTCCTTGTCTCGACTTTGTATACGATATTATTCCATTCACATAATTTTATTTTCTACATGTTTAAACGTGTCTCTATTCTTTTAGTTTCTGAATTTTTAATTTTAAGACCTAAGCTTCACATATAATATTTTAAGTGTTCTGTGTAGTTTGTATATCTTTTGGGAAAATGATTCATTTCTTTTCTTGCACATGGATAGCCACATTCACAGTGGCAGATACTGTTGCTTGTCTGAACCAGCATGCAATCCCCAAACTCCTCTATCACTGCTTATTTTACCTTTTTTTAAATTTAACTTTTATTTTAAGTTCAGTGGTACATATGCAGGTTTGTTACACAGATGTCATGGGAGTTTGTTGTACAGATTATTTCATCACCCAGAATCCATTAGTTATTTTTCCTGATCCTCTCCTTCTTCCCACTCTTCACCCTCCAATAGGCCCCAGTGTGTATATGTCCATGTGTTCTCATCATTTAGCTCCCACTTATAAGTGAGAACATGTGGTGTTTGGTTATAAGTGGGAATATGTGATGTTTGGTTTTCTGTTCCTGCATTAGTTTGCTGAGGATGATGGCCTTCAGTTCCATCCATATCCCTGCAAAGGACATGATCTCATTCTTTTTTATGGCTGCAGAGTATTCCATGCTGTATATGTACCACATTTTCTTTATCCAGTCTACTATTGATGAGCATTTAGGTTGGAATTATCCAGTCTACTACAAATGAGCATTTAGGTTGATTCCATGTCTTTGCTATTGTGAGTAGGGCTGCAACATCATCATCTTCTGAAACTGGTAGTGGTCAAATGACCTGCTTCAGCCCAAGAGAAGCAAAACACTGGTAGATGTATCGGGAATACCTTTATTTCCTAAGAAAAGAGACAGACTTAGCTGTTACCATCAATTCCATCCCTTTTCCTGCCTTGTATATTATGCCTCCAGCAGTAGTGATCTTCTTTCAACCATTGAGGAAAGGCCAAAAGATTCACTGACATTGGTCCTGATGTTACTGAGTCAAAAGTAGCAGCAACTTAACTACAGACTTTAGCTATGTGGTAAAAATAAACATGTTTGGTATAAACCATTCTATTTTATTGTTTTTTTGTTGTGCCCCAAACCATACCTAAACTTACTCAGGCAATGAAATTTGTAAAATAATCTATCCTTTTCCTATTAAAATAATATGAAAATATTTTAAACCCTTAGTAAACTAAACACCTCACATAAACCCAAATAAGGCAAAGAGATAAGAGATAGCAAAATTATACAAGATTTGTAATGAGTAAAAGGAGACATGGATATTGAATCAATCCATAGGATCAGAAGAGAATACTACCTACAGTAAATGGATGATTTCCTAGTAAGACACAATTGATCAAAATTAAAGTAATGAAAAACTGAAAAAAAAAATCAGTAATCATAAGTTATAAATATCATTTTCAGAGCTATCATTTAAAATTTACTGGAACTATAGGAAACCATTTTTTTAGGTAGTATGCATAAATAATGAACTATAAAAGACAGAAATCATAATTTGGAAGTTTCAAAATTAAAAACTCTTGTCCTTTGAAAGCACTTAAGAAAGTGAGAAGACTCAGAATGGGAAGAAATAGTTACAACAGATTTCTGACAAAAGATTTGTTTCTGAAAATATAAAGAAATTTATAACACAATTGTAAAAGGACAACTCAATAAAAATGACAATAGACTTCAACAGAGATATTCATAAAATAAGATATGAAATGGTCAATAGGGACAAGAAAGGATTTCAACGTAAGCCACCAGGGAAATACAAATCAAAACCACAATGAGACACTTCTACACACTCATTAAAATTACTAAAATTAAAATGATTGACAGGACCAAGTATTGAAAGATGTTGAGCAACTGGAACTCATGCGTGGCAGATAGGGATGTAAAATGGCACAAAGACTTTGGAAAATACTTTAGCAAATTCTTAAAAAGTTAAACACATAGCTACCATGCAACCCAGCCATTCCACTCCAGTATTTAACCTAAGTGCAATGAAAACTTATGTCCAAACAAAGATTTGTACATGAATGTTGACAACACCTTTATTCACAATAGCCTGAAACTGGAAACAACCTACATGTTTATCATCAAGTGACTAGCTATAATGTGGTATATCCATAATTAGAAAACTATTCACCAATAAAAAGGAATAGACTAATGATACATGTAACAACGTGGATGAATTCAGTCATTTTGAGTAAAAGATGCCAGACATGAAAGAAGAGTATAGCGAAGTAACAAAATTTGGATTAGCAGTTGCCTGAGGATAGGGCCAGGGACAGGGATGGGCAGCAAAGGGGCACAAGGAATCTCTTAGAGTTGATAAAAATGTCCTGTATTTTTATTGTTTTGGTGGTTTCATGGGTGCACACACTGTCAAAATGAACACTAAATAGGTACAATTATTGTATGTAAATATCTTGCCAAAGTTGATTTTTTTAAATACAGAAGATGTATAGATCCATATCTGAATATAGTTCATGTTTAAAGATCAGATCATTTTATTAATTGAAAGCATTTCAAATTATAGAGAAACATATACCACTATTGTATTTCTTGTAATTGCTTCATTGCAACTTTAAAATATGTCATCACTTTCAGACCATCATAGTAAGTACAGGGAAGAAAAAAAGAAATTATTGACTCAGGTCATTTATAACACAGATGCAAAAATTCTAAATAACATTGTGATGAATAGAATATGGATGTATATTTGAAAATCAGTAATGATTTTAATTCTAAAATTCCAAACAGACTATCAAATTGAAATAATTTACTACCATAAATTAAAAGAGAAGGTAATATATTTATATAAGTAATTACTGAAAGGTACTTTATTAATTCAGCATTCTTAAAAAGGAATGGTAGAAAACTACTTAAATATAATTATTTAAGTGCAACAGCAAATTTTTTTGAATTTGTTTTCTTAATTGATGAATGATATTTGTACATATTTATGGGGCACATGTGATATTTTGTTACATACATAGAATCTGTAATGATAAAGTCAGGGTATTCAGGGAGTCCATCACCTTGAGTATTTATCATTTATATGTATTGAGATAATATCAATACATATTCTCTTCTAGCAATTTTGAAATATAGAATACATTGTTAAATATAGTCACTCTACTCTGCCATTGAACACTAGAACTTATTCCTTCTATCTAACTATGTGTTTGCACTCATTAAACAACCTCACTTCATACCTCCCCCAACCCACATGCCCTTTCCAGCCTCTAGTATCTATAATTCACTCTCTAACTCCATGAGATTTTTTTTTTAGTTCCTACATATGAGTGAGAATATGTGATATTTTTCTTTCTGTGTCTGGCTTATTTTACTTAACATAATGACCTCTAGTTCCATCCATGTTGCTGCAAATGGCATGATTTCATTCTTTCTTATGGCCAAATAGTATTTAATTGTGAGTATACACATTTTCTTTATCCATTTGTCCATTGATGGACACTTAGATTGATTCCATATCTTTGCTACTGTGAATAGTGCTGCAATAAACACGAGGATGCAGGTATCCTTTTGATATGCTGGTTTCTTTTCCTTTGAATAAAACCTCATTAGTGAAACTGTAGGATCAAATGGTAATTCAATTTTTAGTTTGCTTTAGAAATCATACTGTTTTCCATAGTGGCTGTACTAATTTACACTCCCACCAACAATGTAAAGAGTTCCTTTTTCTCCACATCCTTGCTGCATCTGCTATTTTTTGTGTTTTTAATAATAGCCATTCTGATTGGGGTAAGATGATACCTTCTTGTGGTTTTGATTGTATTTCCCTGATAATTAGTGATGTTGAGCATTTTAAAATATACCTGCTGGCCATTTGCATGTCTTCTTTTGAGAATTATCTATCCATGTCCATTGCCCACTTTTTTTTTTCTCTTTTTTGACATGGAGTCTTGCTCTGTTGCCCAGGCTGGAGTGAAGTGGTGCGATCTTGGTGCAACCTCCACCTCCCAGGTTCAAGCAATTCTCCTGGCTCAGCCTCCCCAAGTAGCTGGAATTACAGGTGCTTAAAACCGTGCCCAGCTAATTTTTGTATTTTTAGTAGAGACAAGGTTTCGCCATGATGTCCAGGCTGGTCCCAAACTCCTGACCTCAGGTGATCCGCTTACCTGGGCCTCCCAAAGTGCTGAAATTACAGGCATAAGCCACCACACCTGGCCCACTGCTCACTTTTTAATGAGATTATTTGGGGGCAGCGGTCATTTGCTTATTCGTTTACTGTTGAGCTGTTTCCATTCATTGCATATTCTGGATATTAGTCTCTTGTCAGGTAAATAATTTGCAAATATTTTCTCTAATTCAACTGGTTGTCTCTTTACTCTGTTGATTGGTTCCTTTGCTGTGCAGAAGTTTTTAGTTTCATATAGTCACAGTTGTCTATTTTTGTTTTGTTGCCTGTACTTTGAGGTCTTTTTTGCCATTAAGTATTGGACTAGGCCAATGTCCTGAAGTTTTTCAACTATGTTTTTGCTAGTTGTTTTATAGTTTCAGTTCTTAGACCGCCCCCCTATAAGTCTTTAATCCATTTTGTTTTGATTTTTGTGTATGGTGAGAGATAGGGTCTAGTTTCATTCTTCTGCATATTGTTATTCAGTTTTTGCAGCACCATTTGTTGAAGATACTCTCCTTTCCCCCATGTACGTTCTTGGGGCCTTTTTGGAAAATCAGTTGGCTGTGAGTAAGAGGATTTATTTCTGGATTCCTGTTCTATTCCATTGATCTTTGTGTTTGCTTTTATATCAATACCATGCTATTTTGGTTACTACAGCATTGTAATACGTTTTGAAGTTAAGTAGTGTGATGCCTCCAGCTTTGTTCTTTTTGCACAAAATTGCTTTGGCTATTTGGGCTCTTTCTTGGTTCCATACAAATTTTAGTAATTTTCCTATTTTGGTGAAAAAAAGACATTCATATTTTTATAGAAGTTGCATTGAATCTGTAGATTGCTTTGGGCAATACAGTCTTTTTAATAGTATTAATTCTTCCAATCCATGAGCATGGGATGTCTTTCTATTTGTTTGCGTCCTCTTCAATTTATTTCATCAGTGTCTTGTAGTTTTCCTTGTAGAGTCTTTAACCTCATTGGTTACACTAATTCCTAGGTATTTTATTTTTTGCAGCTATTTTAAATGCGATGGCTTTTTTGATTTATTTCTCATCTATCTCATTATTGGTGTATAGAAAGGCTACTGATTTTTGTATATTAATTTTGTATCCTTCAACTTTACTAAATTTGCTGATGTGATATAAGAGACTTTTGGTGGCATCTTTAGATTTTTCTAAATATAGGATCATATCATCTGCAAAACAAAGACAATTCGACTTCCTCATTTCTTTTCAGTGGCAGCAGCTATAAGCAGGTGGCTCAGGGACACATGTGTCAGCTCTAGGTTGTGGCTGCAGGTGGAATAGCCAGCAGGGCATTTGTAAATGTGTGGTGGTCCTGCTGCTGTAGGTATCAGGAATGCTGCCAGTGGCTCAAACTTCAGCTCTGTTGGCAGTAGCCAGCAATAATAGTGGCTGTAGATATGGGATGTCAATAGATCTCTAGAGATGTGAAAATGCAGGGACTGTTGGGCTCCAGAGCAGGATGCAGTCTGATGATGGCTGGCCTCTCAGAACAGCTGCTTACAACTCAGGAGATGTATGCAATGCAGCATGGGCTCCCTCTCTGGAGCAATGCCATCACACAGTCTCCAGGCAGCTGCCTATGTAAGTCTTAGGGCCCACGAGGGTCAAGGAGCTCTCCTGTGGCCAGAATTTCAGGAGTTTGTGGTGGGAGTGCAGTCCAATGGGAGTCTCCCTTTCCTCATACTGTGGAGCCTCTTTGAGGTTCCCAGCCAACCCTAGCCAAGCAGGCTGCCTCTCTTCCCTCTCTTTCCTTGCCTTAGGTGTTTCCTGTTACTTCTCTGTTGAATTCCAGTGTTCTCTTTTAGATCATCTATTTGAAGTGTTATTACTCACTATTTTGGTTCGTCTTTGTGGATGAGCCAAGTGCTAGATGCCTCCAGTCATCTTGAAGCTTTTCTCATAAGAACACATATTTTACATGGAAATAATGAAGTGAATTAAGATCACTAATTAGGAATCAGGTAATGACTCATGCCTGTACTCCCAGTGCTCTGAGAGGCCAAGATGGGAGGATTACTTGAGGCCAGGAGTTGAAGACCAGCCTGGGCAACATAGGGAGACCCTGCCGTCACAAAAACATTTTTTTAAGAATTAGGCAGGTGTGGTGGCACACACCTGTAGTGATAGGATTGCTTGAGCCCAGGAGTTCGAGGTTGTGGTGAACTGTGATCATACCACTGCATTCTAGCCTGGGTGACAGAGTGAGACCCTGTTTCTTTTTGATTTTTGTTGTTGTTGTTTTCAATCAGTAATTAGAGTATCCCACTAGAACTGTAACTATTTAGCACAATATTGGAAAATATGGTATATAAAGTACTATGAGAAATACAAGTATTAATATAAACATTGAGAATAAATAAAAGTAGATTGCAGTAACAGGAGGTTTTTAAACAACAGGCATTAAATTTTGTAAAACGTTTGGTACATCTTTTTATTGATAATATATATGCTTACTTAAAATATTTAAAGCATTACAAAGAAATATATATAAATGCTATCTTTCTATCACCACTATCTGACAGTTCCCACGTTCTTCTGCCAATTATAACCTTTCAAAATATAAGCAGAAAATAGGCATGGGAAGTTGTATAGATATATATTTATACACTTGCATCTTTGTTTTTTCACCTAGCATACCTTGGTGACTAGTCTATATTACTAGACATGTATCTGTGTCACTTATTTTCTAAGTGTTATCTGTAGATATACTATATGAATTAATAATAGATGTGCCATCATTTACCCAAGCCCTTACTGATGGCCATTTATTTTTAGCTAGTATTCTTACATATCACAGTACACAGTATTTATAACCAGGATTTTTGCATTGTGAAATTTTAATTTTATACATCAAAGACATTAAAGTGCTATTATTTTTCTGGCAGCTGAATAACTGAAAAGGCTAATTATATATACATATATTTAACTATATTTTAATATGGGTGTGGTAGAGTTTTGTATGTGAGTGCTTTAGAAGCCATTTTTGGTTTATGGTGAATTGCCTGCTAGTTTTCTTTTCCTACTGTTTTACTGTTCTATCTTTTCTTTGTTGATCTCATATATTTAGGAAAAAATCCCTTTGTCATGTGCCTTACATATTTCTTACAAATCTGTCATTTATCTGTTGATTTTGTTTGTAACATATTTGTTTGTAATTTGTTTGTAATATATTTAACTGTGCATTTTTCTTTTAAATTTGTATTTTGACACAACTTCAGTCTTAAATTTACAAGAACATTACAAAATTCTCATACATCCTTCACACAGATTCACCAAATGTTAACATTTTACTACATCTGCTTCAACCTTCTACCCATTGCATTTACATTCAAACACACATCACTTTTTTCTGAGCTTTTGAGGATGAGTTGCAAACATTCTTCTCCTTGACACCAGAATCTTCCTTTTGTATTTTCTAATAACGAAGACATTCTCCTATATAACCACAGTAAAATTACGAAAGCGTGGAATAACATTGATTTAGTGCTATTACCTAATCAACAGACCTTAGTCAAATGTTGTCACTTATTCAAATAATACTCTTTATTACTAAAAAAATAATTCTAGACCATATATTACATTCAGTTAAGGTCATGAAAAAACATGTAAAATATGAGAAACTATCAGTCAAGAGAATCTTAAGGAGACAGGATGACTAAATATAATATAATATCCTGGATGGGATCTTGGGACACAAGAAAAGGATATTAAATTTTAAAGTAAAGGAATATGAATAAAGTATGACCTTTAATTAGTAACAATGTATTAATATTGGTTCATTAATTGTGATAAACACACCATATTAGTGTGAGAAGTAAATAGGGGAAATGAGGTGTGTGGCACATAGGAGTACTCTGTACTATTTTTAGAATATTTTGATAAGTCTAGAACTATTCTAAAATAAAGCTTATTTTGAAAATTTCCTGGGGAGATGGGCTGTGGGTCTGGAGAGGTCAAAATAGCTAGAATTTCAGAGCACAGTAAGAGATGAGAAAGCTGCACACATGCATTACACGGGGCTAAAAATGGTTCCTGTTCTGGCCAGTGAAGGTAGACAGTTTCATAACTTGTGCAGCATTAAAGAAAGCACTCAGACAGATTGTGCCTCAGGAGTGGGGGAAATTTAGCCTATGCCAAATGCTGCTCTGTTCTTGCCTGACAAACTTTAGAAGAAAGACCCTAATGGATCAAAATGTTTTCAAGTAACTGAACTGTATTCCAGAACAAATCTCAAAAATATTAATGGGGCTAGACATGGTGATTCATGCCTATGATCCCAGAACTTCTGGAGGCTGAGGCAGGAGGATTGTTTGAGGCCAGGACTTTGAGAACAGGCTAGACAACAGAGCAAGATTCCATCTCTTAAAATAAAATTTTTTAAAATTAGCTGGGCATGGTGGCATGCACTTGTGGTCCTAGCTTCTTGGTAGGCTGAGGCAGGAGGATCACTTGAGCCCAGGAGTTTGAGGATGCAGTCAGCTATGATCATGCCACTGCACTCCAGCCAGGGCAACAGAGTGAGATCCTATCTCAAAATATATATACAATAAAGGAAGCACAAACATATTCAGCATACAAGGTAACATTTACAATGTCTGGCATCCAATTGTAAGTTATTACAAAAGAAGAAATAAGCAATTTGAATATTTATATATCTACTAAAGATATTGAATCAGTAACCAATAACCTTCCAAAACAGAAAGCACCAGGCCCAGGTGAGTGCACTACTGAAGTCTACCACACATTTAGGGAAGAAATTTTACCAGTTCTCCACAATCTCTTCCAGAGGATAGAACCATGAGTTAGAATACTTCCTAACTCATTCTATGAGGCCAGCATTACTCTAGTACCAAAACCAAATAAAGACTGCAAGAAAAATACAGACTAATACCACTCATAAATATACATGCAAAAAACCTCAACAAAATACTAGCATATCAAATCCAACAATGTATAAAAAGAATTATGCACTATGACCAAGTGGGATTTATTCCAGGTATGCAAATTTGATTCAACTATTGAAAATTTATTACATCAAATCAACAGTATAAAGAAGAAATAATCACATAAATGTATCAATAGATACAGAAATGCACTTGGTGAAATCCAATATCCATTTATGATTTTTTTTAACTCAGCAAACTAAGAATAGATGGAAACATTCTTAATTTGATGAAAAAAAAATCTACAATAAGACTTCAAGGATATCCCCTCTCACCATTCCTTTTTTAACATAACAGAAGTCCTAACTAATGCAAAACACTAGAAATGGAAATAAAAGGAAGATTGAAAAGGAACAAATAAAACTATCTTTGTTCACACATGACATGTTGTCTATATGGAAAATCTGAAAGAAGTGACCAAAAAAGCTTCTTTTGGAACTAATAATTATAGCAAGGTTGCAAGATACAAGGTTAATCTACAAATACCCATTTCTCTCTTATGTACCTGCTATGAACATGTGGAACTAGAAATTTAAAACACAATAGCATTTACATTAGCATTAAAAAATGAAATACTTAGGTATACATATAGCAATATACAGACACAATCTATATGAGGAAAACCATAAAACCTTGATGAAATATATCAGAGAAGAAATAAATAAATGGAAAGATATTCCATGTTTGTAAATAGGAAGAATAAATATTGTCACAAAGTCTGTTCTTCCCAACTTGATCTATATACTCAATTCAATCCCAATCAAAATCCCAGCAAGTTATCTTGTAGATATCAACAACTATTTCTTTATACGGAGAGGCAAAAGACCCATAATAGCCCACACAATATTGAAGGAGAAGAACAAAATCAGAAGAGTGACATTACTCGACTTCAAGACTTACCATAAAGCTATAGTATATCCAAGCTGTATATACTACCAACCTGTTAGTCACTTAGTAGCCATCTCAACCATAAGAATTTAAAAACACCACAAATACATATATGTGGTATTTTAAAATGTATATACATACATACATATATATACATATATATATATGTATGTAAATATATGTGTGTGCGTGTATATATATATACACATGCACATCTACTGCAGGTCTTGAACCATCTTGTGCAGATAAGGGGAGACTACTGTATCATTTTTTCATCTTTTTACTTCCAATATATGTGTGTTCTTAGATGTAAGTTATCCTTTTGTAAACAGCAGACAGTTGGACCTTATTTCTTCATCCATTCTGGCAATCAGTATCTTTTGATTGTGGAGTTTATTTCACTACATTTAAAGTACTGATAGGGAAGGACTTGCTTTTGCCACTTGTTACTCATTTTCTGTGTGCCTTATAGCTTTTTGTCTCTCATCTGCTTCCTTACTGCCTTCCTTTGTGTTTAGTTGATTTTTATTCCCATCTAATTTCCTTTTGTGTATATTCTATAGATATTTTCTTTATAGTTAGCATGGGGTTTACATATAACACCCTAAAATTGTAACAAGTAATTTTATAGTGTCACAGCTTAACATCAATTGCATGCAAAAATTCTGCTTCTTTATGGATCTCCACTACTCCATTTTGTGTCATTAATGTCACAAATTACATCTTTATATATAATATATATAATAGTATGTACCCATTAACATAGATTTATATTTTTATGTATTTGTCTTTTAAATTTTGTGGAAATTAAAAGTAAAGTAATAAACAAAATTCCAATTTTGTTCATATATTTGCCTTTACTGGAGATCTTTAAATTTTCATATCACTTCAAGTTACTGTCTAGCATCCATTTATTTCAACTTGAAAGACTCCCACTAACATTTCTTGTAGGACAGGTTTTGTGCTCAGATTTATTTATTTTGAAAATGTCTTAATTTCTCCCTCAGTTTTTTCTTTTTTGAGAAAGTAGTATGGATTTTTATCGTCAAAATGAGAGATCATAATAGAAGACACATTAATTGTTCTCATAATTTAGACCCCAGGACCTCTCTATGGAAAGGTCAGCTTCTTATGCAGACAAGGTACTAGCCAAAACAAAACATGAGTATTTCAGACAGTGTTCAAGAATATGACTGAACCTGTACACAGTGAGGAGAAATAAAAAGGTAGTTTCCCTATTTCCTTTCCTCAGTAAGGTTATGTGTTGCGCAAAGGGATGAGGCTCATTTTGGTGAAAAATGCTTTCATACAGAAAATTTTTAATTCTTTTACCTCCCCCCGCAGATGTTCCAGGCCCTGACCTGAACAACGAAATCAAAATAAGGTAACACCACAGGCTTTACCAGAACCTCAAGACTGTAACTGTACCTAATATCTTCCTTACTGTAAAAAACTTTAATGTCCATTTACCTATACTAAGTCAGTAGGCTGAATTTTGTCTCTTAGGAAGTTTTTAACCAAATTGGAATTAACCTCACTTTAAAGTTCAAGAAAGGCTCTGCTAGACTAGCATTTGTTCTGTGGCATAGAAAGAGGAGCATGCTGGCTGGGCACAGTGGCTCACACCTGTAATCCTAGCACTTTGGGAGGTCGAGGTGGATGGATCACCTGAGGTCAGGTGTTCAAGACCAGCCTGGCCATCATGGTGAAATCCCATCTAAAAAACAAAAGAAAGAAAGAAAGAGGAGCATGCCTCCCCCAGCACTGGCCTAGCAGGCCCCACATGAAGAACTGGCTGCAGGACAATAATCCATTAGATCTGCTAAAATACAGGCGGACTCAAGGTTCAGCCTAGAAAGAGGGGTCCCTGCCAAATCTGGCTTTTATCTGTACCCAGGTCCCAAACAGATCTTGGGTCCCCTAACTGACAAGGCTGGATCATGGCACCAGCCATCAACAGGGCCAGAGTCATCTCAGTGAGTCAGTGAGTACCTCTACACCATGATTTGTCAATGCTTACATAGATAGTGGTAAAGGAATCAAGAAGCCTGGGTTTTGGAACAGTACAAACATTCTTTACCTAGTAAGCAGTGATCGAAGTTCTTACCTAGGGTAAAGTATGAAAAGACAGGTAATGAGATCCCCACACACCACTGCTGAGAATATTTAGTCTAACTTTAAAGCAGTACAAAATGGCTTCTTCTACACAACCAGGGCAAGCTTTGTACTAATGTTTCTCAAAAACCAACTAGGTGTCCAGCTCTAGCCTCAATTTAACAGGTTTTTAATTTTATTTATCTATTTATTTTTAGTCTGGTTCTGTCACCCAGGCTGGAGTGCAGTGGCGTGATCTCGGCTCCCTGCAACCTACGCCTCCCAGGTTCGAGTAGTTCTCCTGTCTCAGCCTCCTGAGTAGCTGGGACTACAGGTGCCGGCCACCATGCCCATCTAATTTTTGTATTTTTAATAGAGACGGGGTTTCACCATATTGGTCAGGCTGGTTTTGAATTGCTGACCTCAGGTGATCCACCCACCTTGGCCTCCCAAAGTGCTGGGATTACAGGCATGAGCCGCTGCACCCAGCCAATTAAGTTCTTTTTTAAAATACCTTTCCTATGTCAGAGCCAAGGCAAAAGGAAAGTGGGGTACAAGAAGCCCTCTTTACCAGAATCCCTGGAAAGAAAGGGCTCTAGAAGCCAGTGGGTGAGCACATTCAAGTCATGGGGTTTGAGATTATGGGTCCATGGTGGCTGTTTCTTCCCTTCCATCACTGAGATGTCCATCTTGGGCGGCTTCCAGGCTGCTGGATCTTCAGCCATTTGGTTGGCCTGGGCACGGATCAGTTCCATTGGGCTTCTGGGCTCCTTAGGAGGTCTGGATGGCAAAACTTCTGGAATCATACTTCTGAAGAGATCTCGGTCCAAAGAGGTTCCACTTATCTGACAAGTTTCTGTCTTTATCCCCACTTCCAGAATCCATGGTGCTAGGATGTGGGCCGGGTAAGGCTGTGGAAGAACAAGAAGTGAACCAGCCTCTGGGCCTCTGCTTAGGGAAAGAGTGAGGAGTGCTGCTTGGGGTAGACTGGGTTGAGGCAGGCTGCCTCTCTTCTTTTGTTCTCTCTCCATCCTGTAGTTTTAGTTTGCCACTGAAAGATACTTGGTCTCCTCAGTGGTGAGGCCCTTGTGGGGTGTGTAGCCAGCATCTCTCAGCCCTGCCTGTCGCCCAAAATGCTGAATTCCTTCCAGGGTCTGTTTTGTGATCAGAGAATTAATGATGACACGGGTAGCTTTAGTCTTCACCACTGGGACCTTGTCCACGCTGTCACTGGCTGATGATAGGGTCATGGCAGGGGAAAGTAGACTGGCCTCTCCTTCCTCCACCTTGGCAAAGTGCTGATCCTTGCGCTCTGGAATCACCGGCTTCCAGGTTATGCAGCCCACGTCTAATGGCTGAGGAGTCATGGGCGCAGGGTCCTCAAAGGCATCATTATAGCTGAATGCCTGGTGGTATATCCCGATGGGCAGGGACATCTTGCCAGAGGCCCACTAGCCTTAAGAGTATAGTGAAATGAGGTGATGACTAAGCTGACAGACAGATGTTAATAAGGAACATGGTCTAGCTGCTGCAAATTGGCAAAGCTTCCTAGGAAGAGTCCATTTAGAGGTTCTGTTATCATGCTGCCAGGGGGTTGCCTGCGGCCCAGAGTCCAGCACTAAAGAGGTTCCAAGGGCCCATGTCTCCCGAGAGGCTGTGGTGCAGTCTGGACCCAAGCCATGGTGACAGCAGCGGCAGCAACGAAGGTCTTCAGGATATACCAGGCAACACTGCCCCTCCCTCAGTTTTTAGAGACAATTTTGCCATATGTAGTATTCTTAAGTGGCAGGCTATTTTTTTCTATTTAAATATATAATCTCCCCCTCCAAGGTTTCTGCTGAGAATTTCACTGATAATCCTATTGTGAATCCCCTGTACATTATAAGCCACTTTTCTCTTCCTGCTTTCAAGAGTCTCTTTGTCATTTCCTTTTAACAGATTGATTATAATGTGCTTCTGTGTAGGTTTCTTTTGTTTTATCCTACTTGGAGTTCTTTGAGTTTCTTTGATTTATAGATCCATGTCTTTCCTGAAATTTAGGAAGATTTTTGTAATTATTTTTTCAAATAATCTCTCTCTCTTCTCCCTCTGGAACTCCCAAAAAGTGGACCACATGATCCACTTGAAGGTGTCCCATAGTCCTTTAAACTCTGTTCACTTTTTAAATTCTTTCTCCTTAGATAATAATTTCAAATGTCATGTCTTCAAGTTCACTGATTCTTTCCTCTGCCTGTTGTAATCTACTGCTGAATTCTTCTGGTAAATTGAAATTTTTTTCAGCTCCAAAATCTTTTTGGTTCCTTTTTACAATTTCTTTTTGTTGATATTCTCATTTCACTCACATATCATTTTCTTGATTTCCTTTAGTTCTTTGTGTTTTTCTTTAGCTCTTTGAGCTTAAGACAGTTTTTAAAAATTTTTTGTCTATTTTTTATACTACTACACCTGAAGCGTGTGTTTCTTCAGAGATTATTTCTGCCATTTTATTTTCTTCCTGTGAGTGGGCCATATTTTCTTTGTATGCCTTATGATTTTTTGGTGAAAACTGGGCATTTGAAAAAATGTTCACCTGTTCTAGTTTTGCAGACTGGCTCTGTGCCAGTGAAGACCTTTACTAACTAGCAGGGCCTATTCTGAGTATTACGATCAGCTCAGGATAAAGGTTTACAGCCGTCTCAGGTTTTTTCTGAGCATTCATCATGCGTGGGCGTGTGTGTGTTGCCCTACATATGTGGCTACTTTTAAATGTCTTAATTTCCTACAGTGTCACCCCAATTTCAATTCAGGGCTTTAGATGTTCTATTATAATCCTTCACCTGTAATCTCTTCCCAAGGCAGCTCTGGGTCTGTAAACCCACTGTAGCCTGAGACCTGAGAAAACATGACAATTTTCTCCACTTGAGTTCCAAGTCCAACAAAACAGAGACCAATCCCTCAGGTAGCCCCAGACAGGTTAAAATGTTGCAAATAAAGTATCTTACGTTCCCTCCACTTTGATGGAGCAAACTGGGCAGTGGTTGCTACTTCCTTCAGACTATGATGTATCATGCAACAGAAGAGAGGTTCTGGGCCAGGAGTAAGTGAAAAGCACAAGATTTTCTACCATTTTAAATGTGTCTTTCAAAAAAATGGGCATTGTGCTTGATTGCTGTAGATTTTAATTATATTCGAGAGGTCTTATAAAGTTATTTTAATGTGTACTGGTTTGGTTTTGTTTTTGATGTTTCCATGGAGCAAACAGAGTCTAAAATTTCCTAGCCTGCCATCTTGCTAATATCACTCCACCATCTTACTAATATCACTCCACCACAGCCCCATTTATCCCAATGCTCGCTAATGGTTTCAAATCATTGTGAACACAAGCTTCAGGCCTCTGTCATGATTTGCCAGCAGGAGTCAAAATGAGATGCGTCAAAATTAGATTCATGCACAATATTACAACTAATGTACATACACTTGTAACTATGCCCACGTGAAAGGACCTATATTCATATAATTAAAAACTGTATAAAACATTATTAGGTTTTTATTTTGCAGAAGCATGGGTCAGCAATTCTGAAACTACTCCCTGTGAATTCTATGACTGATGAAATAATAAATATAATGTAGATAATGGGAGCCAGAAATCTGTCAAGAGAAAAAAGCTGCAAATACAGGAAAGTGAGAGCAAATGACAGAATGAAACCAAAGGTGTTAGACTGAAATTAGAGGTTTCACTGGGAACTTGTGGGTTTTAATATACATAGATAATTATAGAAATGGAAATAGATGCATTTGCAGGTATATGTAAGTGCATTTATGAATACACACATGTATGCATATGTCTGCATATGCATACATCTATTTTCTAGCTCTATCCATTGAAAAGACCTAAAATCAATGATACTCCCAAGATCAATGATTAAAACTTGGTTTATCGATACACTTCTCCATTAGAGAAAAGACTCCTTAGAGAAACAGCTAATTCCATGGTTGGAACAGGGAAAACATAAAGTGAGCCTGGAACTTCTTAACATTTCAAAAAGTGAGGAAGTTTTCAAAGAATGATGGGACATGACAAAAGGACAAGAAACAACTTTAAGGGACCCCTACAGGCCAATAGCTGGAACAAGTTTATCATCCTCCACATTCCCCAAAAAAAGATGGTTAAAGGATTATAACCTATTGAATAACAAGCCTATGAATTTACAGTGATATGAGAAACGAAAGGAGGAAATATGAGGTGGAGGAGGGAAAGCTCCTCATTTCAGTGTAATTCCAACTAATAAATGATGAAGGAATGAGGGAATTATTCTCCAATGATGGAATCAGAAAAATCACCATTGAACAACCATCATAATAATAGATTCAAGCAAGAAACAACATGGATACTAAAACTAATGTCCAAAAAATTAAAGAGTAACAGAATATTTATGTCATCTCAAAGTATCTCCCTACAAAGCACTTATTAATTACAAAGGGTAAGATGGTAATTGTAGAGTGGAGATATCTGAGAGGCACTAACCTTGATCAAGCAGTCAAAGTTGACGGAGCCAGAATGGAACAATGGACAAGGGCAGTCTCCCGATAGGGTACAATGACAAGAATTCTGCATCACTTTTGTGGTATTCCTAAGGCATAAATAATATAAACTTAATCACAAGGAAACATCAGTCAAATCCAAATATTAGTCAAATCAAATAGTGTTAAGAAATACAAATAAATGATCTGGAAGAACACTACAAATCTGTGGCTGCTTCTTTAAAGTTAGATTTGTCAGTGTGGTTATACTGTTTCAGCCACATTCAGCTGGACTGCAGGGGTACTGATGCAGAGTAGGCAGAGGTTTTTATTTAACCAGGATTGTATTTAACCAAAGCCAGAGAACAGCAACAAAGCTAAAGGTATATACAAGTCAGTATAAAGATATGTGTGTATTATGTATACACACACATAGATATATGTATATATACACATAGACACACACACAAATTGGTAATTAAAGTGTGTAAAATTGGTAATTAAATTGGTAATTAAAGTGTGTATACAAGTGAGTGAGTATAAAGACCAACTACGGAGTTTAAGAAGGAGAGGAAGGCCTAGCTAAGGGGCTAGGGAAAGGAGGTAGGATCAGTGCATTGGAGATGCAGGGGAGAAGTAGAAAGACTTCTAAAATCTGGGTAGGAATGAATGAAACTAAAAAACAATAGATATAAATATGCACATAAAAAGTTAGGCCTATAACTTCCAACAGTGGTTAAAGTCAGTGAGATTATGAATGATGAGTTGTGCCTATCTTCTTTTCCTTTAAATGTACTTTCTAATTGTTCAATTAGCATATATTCCTCTAAGAACTTAAAGAAACAAACGCTTATTAAAGAAAAGTTTTCAATATAAATAAGTACGAGGCCAGGCACGGCAGCTCACGCCTGTAATCCCAGCACTTGGGAGATCGAGGTGGGGGAGGGGGGGCGGGAATCGCTTGAGTCCAGGAGCTCAAGACCAGCCTAGGTAACACAGCGAAACCCCCGTCTCTACAAAAATAAGATGAAGAAGAAAAAGATAAAATAAGATAAATAAATGAGGAAGGAGGTATTTTCAGAGTTTTGTGCTAGACTGATAGCAGACTCTCATTCAGGAATAGTTACCTCTTCCGGTAAACTCTCACTGAACAAGGCAGAGAGCAGAACATGGGGAGATAGCAGGCCGGTTGGGAATGTTTCCTCAAATTCCCTGACGTCTCTGGGCCAACGCTGGCCCACGCAGAATCCAGAACGTGCAGTTTCCTCAAGGGTAGGGCGCTGGGCTGAGGCACATTGAATTGCTAAGGTGAAAGCCCGGGTGTGGAAATCACTCTTGGCAGAGCCAGAATTCTCAGCGACCTGGAGGCAGGTCTGCGGCTTTTTTGGCTCCCAAAGGGGCTGCGGCGTTCATTGCCAGTCCCAGCCTCAAACTGCCCACCTCTGGAGAGTGCACTGGCCCCTCGGGAACGCGGGGGTTGGAATAAACTTAGAAGCGTCGGTATGCGTTGGAATTCCTTTAAGGGGTTGGGCCCCGCTCCGCCGACCCTTTCCGCGGTCCGCCCCGCGCAACCAGAACTGCATCTGCCGGCGTCCCGCGCGCCTGAAGCTGCTTCCGCCCCGACCGGACTTCCCTGCCGCGGATTGGCTGTGGCTGCGCTGGCTCCGACGAACGCTCCCGGTCCCAGAAGAGGCTCCCGGCCCGTTGGTTTGCAAACTGGAGCCTGTCGTGCAGGGTTGGCCTAAAGAGGTTGACGGGGACTGCACATGTGTCCCGGAGTGGATGTGTGCGTGCGTTGTGGCGATGTGGTGTTGCGTGACTCCGTGTGAGAAAGTGGGACAGGAAAGTGGCCGGGAGCCGTGCCGAGGGCTGGGGGCGCGGCCTGTCACCACGGGCGGGCCCGATTACGTAGAGGGGCAGGGCCTGACCGCCAGCCAGCGGGGTTGGGGACAACGCAAGCCTGGTCTTGAGGAGGCAGGGGAGGGCCGCAGGGCGGGCCCTGGCACGCAGAGAAGGACGGGCGAAGAGGCTGTCTGTCACTTGTGGGTTGGGACTTGTAGATGTGACTTGCAGATGTGACTTGCAGGTGTCATGACCACTCACCTCCATCGTGAAGAGCGCTAGTCCTTTGGTTCTGTGCTGCTGAGAATTGATGTTGGGACCTTATCCCTCTGGAATACACGTTGGGATCTGTATGTCTTCTGTTTGAAACGTTCTAAGTGTCTTTAACGCCTTTAGAAAATGCTCAGGTGTTCTCAGAGTTTTTTCTTTTTTTTTTTAATATTGCTGATTTGCTATGCTTGCATTTTTATTACATTTTAAATGCTTCTTAAGTATATACTGCAGAAAACTGTGCATATTCAACTCGATGATTTTTCACAAAGCTAATACACCTAGGTAATCAGCACTGAGACTGAGATGAAGGAAGTCATTGCCAGCATTCCCGTTTTCTTGCACCCCTGCCCAGTCACTTTCCTGCCAAGAGTGACCACTATTCTACAATCATGAACTTCCTTTAATTTTGAATTTATCCAAATGGAATCACACCGTGTGTACTTTTTTCTGTCTGGCTTCTTTTTGTTCCGTTTTATGTTTGTGACATTCATATTGTTATATGTTATAGTTCTTCCATTCTTTTTGCTATGTAGTATTCAGTTGTGCGACTATAACAATTCCACTGTAATGCACAATGGCACAGGTTTCAGTTTTTTTTTTTTTCTTTTTTCTTAGAAGGCTGAGGCAGGAGAATTGCTTGAACCCGGGAAGGTTTCCGTTTTCATTAATGCTACTTCTATGAACATTTCAGTAGGTGCCTTTTGGGATGGATAAATACGCGTTTCTCTTGGATTTATACATCGGTGTGAAGTTGCTGGGCCTAGGGAGTAAATATACTCCTCTTGGTACATGTTGCTAAACAGTTTTTCAAAGTAGTTGCACTGATGCATTCCCACCATCAATGTATGAGTTCCAGTTCCCTCACATCCCCCGTACTTGGTACTTACTATGTTTTCATTTTAGCTCTTCTGGTGGGTGTACATTTTCCTGATGTCTAATAAAGTTGAGTACATTTTCTTATGTTTATTGGTCATTTAGGTATTCTCTTTTGTGAAGTGTCTGCTCAAATTTTGCCCATTTTTTCTGTTGGGTATATTTTTGTGGTAGATTTCAGAAAATTTACGACTATATGTCCTAGAGATGACTCCTTTGTTGGATAGGTTTATTGTAATAAATACCTCTTTCCAGTCTGTGGGTTGCCTTAGTGGTAACTTTTGATGAACAGAAGCTCTTAATTTTAATATAGTCAATTTTACTAATTTTGTTTTATGGTTAATGCTTTTTGTGGCCTGTTTAAAAAATCTTCTCTGATTCCAAGGCCATCAATATATACTTTATGTTTTTTTCTAAAATTGTTGTTGTTCTTGAGGCAGAGTCTCACTCTGTCACCCAAACTAGAGTGCAGTGGTGCAATCACAGATCACTGCAGTCTTGAACTCCCAGGATCAAGTGATGCTCTCACCTCAGCCTTCCAAGAGGTTCAGACTATAGGCACACCCTACCACACCTGGCTATTTTTTTTTTTTCCCTGTAGAGACGAGGTTTCCCTTTATGGCTCTGGCTGGTCTCCAGCTTCTGGGCTCAAGCGATCTTCCCACCTTGGCTTCCCAAAGTGCGGGAATTCGAGGCGTGAGCCACCATGCCCAGCTAAAAGTTTTAGTATTTTGTCTTTCACCTTTATGTCTGCAACTATCTGGAACTGATTTTTAGATCTTGATTTTTTTTTCCATATGCATAGCCAATTGACCCAGCACCATTTATTGAAAAGATATCCTTTCTCCACTGGACTAAAATTATACCTTTGTCATTTGTCAAGTGATTATGTATGTATGAATCTATTTCTGTAGTCTCTATTTGATATGAATTGATCTAGCTGATCTGTTAATCAGTTTTTCTGTCCTTATGCCAAAATCGTAGTACCTCAATAACAGTAACTTTATAATAGGTGTCTATGTTCGGTAATGTGAATTCTTTAACTTTGTTCTCCTTCTTTGAGATTACCTTGACTGTTGGCCCTTTGCACTTCTATACGAATTTTAGAATAATTTTGACAATTCCCTTTAAAAATTACTAGATTTTTCAAAAATTAGGATTGCGTTGAATCTATAATGTTTTGGAGAGAATAGCCATCTTCTAACTTGTGAATATGGTGTATCTATAACTCCATATATTTTTTCAGTAATATTGTGCCATTTTAAATCTAGAGGTCTTAAACATCTTTTGGTTGATTTATTCCTATGTTATCTCTTTGTATTTTATTGAAAGTAGCATCATTTAAAAGTTTTCATTTTCTGTTTGGTTGTTCTTGATTTGTAGAAATCAAACTGATTCTTTTTAAGTTGGCCTGTATCTAGCAACCCTGATTTTTAAAAAATCACTCAATTCTGGTAGTCTATCTGTAGATTCTTTCTACTTTTTTTATATGCATAAGTATGTTATCTGTGAATTATTTCAAATTATGCACATTTGTTCATGAGAGAGATTGGTCTGTAATTTTCCATTCTTTTTTGTGGAGTTTTTTTATCAAGGTTATGCTGACTTTACAAAAAACGGTGTTTAAAATTGGTGTCATTTCTTCCTTAAGTGTTTGGGGGACATCATTGGTGAAGTCATCTGGGCCTTCATTTTCCTTGTTGGACTTTTTATTTTATTTTACCTTCATTATGGTGCTGATATGGGAATTTTTAATGACAGATTTCTTTAAATACACAATAGACTATTTATATTTTCTACTCATTATGTCAGCTTTGGTGAGCTATGTTTATTGAGAAACTTGAACATTTTACCTAATTTTTACATTTATTATATTAAAGTTCATAAGATTCTCTTATTTTCTTTTTCATATTTGTAGGATCTATAGGCACATCTTTCTAATTCCTGCTACATTCTATGTGGTTTTTTGTTGTTGTTTCTGGTTGGCCTTATTGGTGGTTTATCAGTGTTATTTAATATGTAAGAGGAGCAGCTTTTGCTTTTATTGATTTTTGTCTCTTGTATCCTTGCTTTCTGTGTCACTAATATCTTCCTTTATCTTTTTTTGATTAGGTTTGATTTGCTGTTCTATTCTAGCGTCTTGAGATGGGAGCTTGAACACTTAATTTTCAGCCTTTCTTTTCTATAAGAAAGTTATAAATTTTCTTTAGGCTGCTTTTCTTTAAGGGTATAGGTTTTTCTCTGTGTACTGCTTTCAGCACACCCACAAGTTTTAATGTCATACGTCATTATTTTTCAATTCATAATGTATGCTAATTTCTATTTTGATTTCTTCTTTGATGCTTGGATATTTTCTTTTTTTTCTTTTCAGTGTATTTTTTTTTTTTGTACTTTAGGCTCTGGGGTACATGTGCAGATCATGCAGGATTCTTGCATAGCAAGGTGGTTTGCTGCCTCTATCCCCTCATCACCTATATCTGGCATTTCTCCCCATGTTATTCCTCCCCAACCTCCCCACCCCTTGCTGTCTCTCCCCTAGCCACCCCAACAGACCCTAGTGTGTGGTGCTCCCCTTGCTGTGTCCATGTGTTCTCACTGTTCAACACCCACCTATGAGTGTTTGATTTTCTGTTCTTGTGTTAGTTTGCTGAGAACGATGGTTTCCAGATTCATCCCTGTCCCTACAAAGAATACGAACCATTTTTTATGGCTGCATAGTATTCCATGGTGTGTATGTGCCACGTTTTCCCTGTCTAGTCTATGATCGGTGGGCATTTGGGTTGGTTCCAGGTCTTTGCTGTTGTAAACAGTGCTGCAATGAACATACATGTGCATGTGTCTTTATAATAGAATGATTTATAATCCTTTGGGCATATACCCAGTAATGAGATTGCTGGGTCAAATGGAATTTCTATTTCTAGGTCCTTGAGGAATCGCCACACTGTCTTCCACAATGGTTGAACTAATTTACACTCTCACCAACAGTGTAAAAGTGTTCCTATTTCTCCACATCCTCTTCAGCATCTGTTGTCTCCCAATTTTTTAATGATCGCCATTCTAACTGGCATCAGGTGGTATCTCAATGTGGTTTTGATTTGCGTTTCACTGATGACCAGTGATGATGAGCATTTTTTTCATGTGTTTGTTGGCCTCATATATGTCTTCTTTTGAAAAGTGTTTGTTCATATCCTTCACCCACTTTTGAATGGGTTTGTTTGGTTTTTTCTCGCAAATCTGTTTTAGTTCTTTGTAGATTCTGGATATTACCCTTTGTCAGATGGGTAGATTGCAAAATTTTTTTCCCATTCTGTTGGTTGCCAGTTAACTCTAATGATTGTTTTTTTTTGCTGTACAGAAGCTCTGGAGTTTAATTAGATCCCATTTGTCTATTTTGGCTTTTGTTGCCAATGCTTTTGGTGTTTTAGTCATGAAGTCATTGCCTAGATGCATGGATATTTTCTATCTATACTGTTCAATTTCCAGGCAGCTGAGGAAATGGCATTTCTGGTGGCTGTTTGCTAATGACTTTTAGCTTAGTTCCATATGGTCTGTAATATATTCTGAATGATTTTCTTATTGAAAGTTTTAAGCCTTTCTTTATAGCCCAGGAGATGGCCAATTTAGGTAAATACTTCAATTGCACTTGAAAAGATTGTGAATCCTGTCAGTTGATTGTAGTGTTCTATATAGGTCTGACCTTCAGTCTTTACTGACTTTTTTACTTATATTTGCTATAGAGTTGTGCCAAATTTCTATCTTTGCATTTTGTCTATTTTTTCTTTCACTTATGCCAATTTTTATATTATATATATTGAAGCTACATGATTGAATACATGAAGATTTGTGGTGTTCCTGTTGAGTTGACATCCTTATTATTATAAAATATTCCTATTTAAGGCAACAGTAATTAGTAGGCATGAGTCTATTTTGTCTGATATTACTGTAGTTAAACCTGCTGGTTTTGGTTTGTATTTACATACTGTGGCTTTTTCTATCCTTTGAATTTCAATCTTTCTCTATCCTTATATTTAAAGGGTGTCTTCTGTAAACAGCATATAGCTGAGTTTTGTTTTTAAGGATAGTCTGGCAATTTTAGCCTTGTGTTATATTATCCACTTTACATTAAATAAAATTATTTACATTGTTAGGGTTAGGTCTATTCTATTATTACGTGTTTTCTGTTTAGTGTGTCTATGTTCTCCTTTGCCTCATTTTGACTGAATTACACATTTTTATCTTTCTATTGTTTTTGTTCTATTAGTTTGTTATACATTCATTTATGCTTATTTCAGTGTTTACTCTATAGATTACAACATGCAATCTGATGCGGTATATCTTAGTAGAAATTACTATTTTTACTATTTCTTAGTAGTGACAGAACTTTGGAGTTTTTAAATTTCATTTGCCAGTTACCTCCTATGCCCTTCCACCCCTTGGTATTTCTTGGTAATGAATTTTAATTCTACATGTATTTAAACATACATATTTTTGGTCTGGTTAATACTTATTTGAATTTACCTACATACTTATTTATCTTTTATGTTTTTCCACATTTGTATGCTTCTAACTGGGATCATTTTCTTTCTGCCAGATAAACAGTTTGGATGTGCAAGTTGGATATGGGTTTGGATTAGCAGTTGATACAATAAACGAAACTTAACACTAATAAATGATAATGGGACCTGTCTAGTGGGCAGTTTAGCAATTCTCTTGTCAAAATTTAAAATACACGGACCCTGCATTCTACTTATGGATATTTGTCATATAGATGCATTTGTGTATATGGAATACAATATAAAATAGCTTGGAAATAACCTAATATTACAAGTAGGGGTCACTTGTAAGATGGAATATTTAGTAGCCCAAATAAAAATAAAGTACCTTTTATGTACTAATATAAAATTATCTCCAAAATACATGTTAATAAAAAATAAGGCAAAAGGAGGCACTTGCCATATATTGTAATGAGGGAATAGGATGTTCCTACTGATCCTTTACTGAAAGCAACTATAAATTATAGATAATATATTAAAATAATCTCTGAGAGACTTTAAACAGAATTAAAAACAAAAGGTCTAGAAACTTGGATGTTCAAGCAATGCTTTGTGAAAGGTCAGAATTAAGACTTTCTGCAAAAGCATGGGAGCATGATGGTGTCATTTCTGTTGTAGCACAGTTCCTTGAGTTAGGGATGAAGCTAGGCTGTATCTATAGTCTCTGGGGGCAACAGGAGTAGGGGCGCTGGAGGGAGCAGGGAGAAGACATCGTTGTAGCGATCAGTTTGGCAAATCTGAGGAAAACCTGCCCTCCCCTGACTTCCTTTTTTCCATCTAGGTCTGCCATCTCAGAATAATCTCCCAGAAGAAAACAGATCATTTCTGGAACGCTAAAGGCTATGGTTCATGTGAGTTGGAATAGTCCTGTGTTTTATTGTTTAACCTGAAAATACCTGTTGGTTGTCTTCCAGGAACCTGCTCCCAGATCTGCCATTGTTTTGAGTGCTGGGTCACAGAGCCTAGTACCTTCCCTAAACCCCCCTTTTCTTTGCAGCCTCTCCTTGAATACCAAGTCAGACATCTTTTATTTGCCCAGTTTTCAGCCAAGAATGCAGATAGAGCACATTCCCTCACGGGGAAACAAGAAAGCCTTCATTTACAAAATCATTGCTTAATAAGGCTCAGATGAATTGCCACACAGGTGTGCACATAAGAAAGCTTTGATCTCTTCCACTGAATTTTTAAATTTGACATGATAGGATACCCAGATAATAACTTTTATCTGCAAAGACCTTGAGAAATCTGGGAAACTTTAAATGTCTAAAATATAAAGTGTAATAATGGTTAATTCAGTTATAACCATAAGGCATACCATTTATCTTGTATATACCAAGCAATAAAAAACTTAATATTTATCTTGACAAAAAAAAATGCTTGTGATCTCATATTCTGACGTAAGGATGAAACTGAGTCCCCAGGAAATTATTATGTCATGTGCAAATTGTGCTTTAAAGGTAGAAATATAATTTAAGACAAGATGGATGGAAGCCATGGGTTTGTGATTTCTTTCCTTGAAACTGTGTGTTTTTTGCCGTTTCATCTGCTAGGGAAACCTCATTTCACAGTACTTGTTCATTCCCAGCCCTTCCATCTGGAAAGGCTTGTTTTGACAGCGATAGCGAGGGAGAGGGCCTCGCTCTGGTCCCCCCAACACTCCTGCCTGTAGCCTCAGCCTATGTCTATCCCTTTCTATAAGGCCTTTTTCCATCTCTCTCTGTCATGAAAACTTGTCTTTTATTTCACTTGGTAACGTATATGTTGGCTTTTTTCAGGGGTTGATGGCATTCAAGGATGTGGCCATAGACTTCTCTCAGGAGGAGTGGGACTTCCTGGAAGCCGCTCAGAGGGACTTGTGCAGAGATGTCATGCTGGAGAACTACAGCAATCTGGCCTCAGTCAGTAAGGATACTTACTTGCAGATAATTCAGTATTCACCCTTCAGAAGTTCTGCCTTCATCCTTGTGGATTTGTGGGTTGTCTGAATTTCTGCTTCCCACTACTGAAGGAAGTCTGTACTTGGTGGTTGTGGAAAAGGCATCTCTGTTGCACACATTCTTTAGAAGACTTGCACACTTCCCTCTTGTTATTCTCATGATCATCTCTCTCCTTTTTGAGACAGGGTCTCGCTCTGTCTGCCAGACAAGTACAGCAGCATGATCTCGGCTCACTCACCACAGACTCAACCTGGGCTCAAGTGATCCTCCCACCTCAGCCTCCCGAGTAGCTGGGACCACGTGCTAATTTTTGTATGTTTTGTAGAGACAGGGTTTCACCATGTTGCCCAGGCTGTTCTCAAATTCCTGGGCTCAAGCGACCTTACCGCTTCGGCCTCCCAAAACCCTGGAATTTTTTACAGGCATGAGCCACTGTGCCCAGCCAGTCTCTCTTCTTTGGTGACCAAAAGCTGGCTTTGAATTCTGCCACCCTCCAGCTTGATCCTGTTTCATTTCTTCTTTTGCATGTAGGACTTTCCATTTTAAAGCCAGATGTGATCTCCTTATTGGAACAGGAAAACCAGCCTTGGCTGGTGAACAGGGGTGTGACAGCAGGACTTTGCCCAGGTGAGTGGGAGCTTAGGAGCAGAGGGGAGGCTCGGCAGCCAGCTGGCCTTGCAGCAGCAGCATCTTGGATATTTTTGCTGGGAAGTGCTGCTCCCAGGATGAGGCCTGAAGAGGGAGAGAAGGCCTGAGACCTAAGGAGAAAAGTAACCTCTCTCTCCCTTCTTAGTAAGGTAGGTAGGAATCCTCCTTCCCCATACTTGTCCTTTTTACTTACACATTAAGTCTAATTCTTCCCCTGCTTATCCTTGTCATTTAGACCCGTGTCAATATTGTCACTTATAAAACATATTTTGGAAAAACATGAATTGAATACTTAATATTCAGTAAATTATTCCCTTTTAAAAATTTTTTTCTTTATTCAGTAATTGATGCTTTATTCATTTACTCTTTATCCAAAATGTGTTGATGTTTAATTTTAATTTTTATTTTTGTGAGATGGAGTTCCACTCTTGCCCAGGCTGCTTTGCAGTGCAATGGGGAGGTCTCGGCTCACTGCAACCTCTGCCTTCCAGGTTCAAGTGATTCTCCTGCTTCAGCCTCCAAAATAGCTGAGACTACAGGTGTGCACCACCACTAATCTTCGTATTTTTAGTAGAGACGGGATTTCACCATGTTGACCAGGCTGGTCGTGAACTCTTGACCTCAGGTGATCTACCCACCTCAGCCTCCCAAAGTGCTGGTATTATAGGCACGAGCCACTTCGCCCAGCTGATGTTTAATTTATTTAAGACTCACATCCGTCTTAGGTAAATGTAGGGGAAATAAAGTGAATAAACTATTAAGAAATGTTCCATCTAATTAGAAAACTAGAATAGATTCGTAAGCGGTTCCCATAAAGTAGACTATACCACAGAAGATGGTCCAGTAGGCTGCTCAGATGAAAGTCAAGACTCAAAATACGAATGTGCAAGCAATTAGGAAAGGGATTTCTTTCTGCATTGAGGTGGAAGGAGCATCAGCGGGGAGACTGGGGGATGAACTATGAGGTTGACCTCAGGGAAGACAGAGCCTGGCCAGCAACAAGCAGCACCTTTGATAGGTAGTCATTGGTGAGTTTTCTCTTTTGAGCAGAAGTCAGATGGAAATGCCATTCAATGAAGAATTTCTTTTTTCTTTGAAATTTGAAAAAGATGATCCATTTCATGTTTTTTGTAAAAAAGTTTCTAACTTCCAGAAATAACATTCATGTTTTAATAACATTGTTCTAATCATTGGATTTATAGTTTTTATCTTCTTTCATAGAAAATTACCGTATCTTTTTTATTTTCATGTAGATTTAAGTATATATTATCATAGCTGCTTAAGATTGCTCTGTAATTTCTTAATAAAGTTTTAGTATGATATGCACACATCTTTTATTTGCATGGATCTTTGCATATTATTTTACAATCTTAGGTTGGGTTCCCTGAGAAATAGGTGGAGAAATAAATGGAGAGTTGCACCCAGGAAGTTTAGTGGGCGGTGCTGCTAGTGTCCAACCTGTAGAGGAGTAAGGAAGGACAGTTTGAACTGCCCTGCAGTTACAGCAGAGACTCTGGCTGATTATGCAACGAGTTCCAGAGCTGGGATAGCTCTTTAATGCCTCAAAATAAGGTAGGGGAGTCAGGCCTTTGTAACTCACCCTGAGCAGCCATTGTAGGCAGCTGCTCCTGGGAGGGGTGTAACCTCAAGTGAGGTAGCTCCTTATGTCAAGGACAAGGCCTCGATGCAGACTCAGCTATGAGTTGTTGGCTGTCAACGCCCAAGACAGCTGGGAAATGCCTGGCTTGGCCCAAAAAGGATTCGCTTTAAGATACTAGACTCTTGGGTCCAAGGGTTAAAAAGCTCTTTCAACCTTTGTTCTTAACAATGTGTAAGGTAAGTGCCTTCTGCACATGTCAGACCAGTAGTTTGTCAGTTCACTGAAGTCATTTCAAGCCAGGTGTGGTGGCAGGCAACTGTAGTTCCAACTATTTGGGAAGCAGAGGTGGGACGATTGCTTGAGCCCAGGAGTTTGAGGCCAACCTGGGCAACATAGTAAGACTCCATCCCTAAAAGACAGGCAGATAGATAGGCAAACAGACAGACAGTCATTTGAACTGAATAATCATAAAAAAAAATGTTAGCTAAAAAATAAAAAATGATAGCTATTTAGTTAGAATCATAAATTATGTTAGTAGGTATGGGGCAGAGGGGCATCTGTCCAGCTGACTGGTGTGTTCTGTGGGCGGATGGGGCCAGAGAGGACCCAAACATGGCCCCCTTTTGTGGGGGACCGGCACATCTGCCGAGAGGCTCCTGCCTGCGGGAGGCCTCACCCCAACTCGGAGATGTTCACAACCTGGAGGAGAGGGTGCGCGGAAGAAAAGACAGACAGACAGACAGACAGTGGGGTCTGGAGGACTACTCAGGCGATGCCAGTAGCATGCCAGAGTAGCAAGTTTATTGTGTGCATAAGTCTGATTATATACCTTTTAGTTCTTCGTTGATGACG